>JAVJIF010005117.1:0-227063 GCA_038442645.1 Agave tequilana
TGGACGCGGCTCTTAGGCCTGCGTTTGGTGCAACTTCCCAGGCGTTACATGCAGCTTGTCATAAAGATTTTGTTGGATCTTTAAATGTCAAATCGACGTTGACGATTGGGAACTCGCACCATCCGATATTTCCCGAAGCGTCAGTCCACGCGTCAGCCCTTCATTGGGTTTAAGCATTAACGCCTTTTAATGCCAAACCGGCGCTGGCGGTTGGAGGCCCGCGTTTCTGTTGCTTCCCGAAGCGACGATCCACGCGTCAGCCCTCCATTGGGCTTTGACACTCGTGCGGTCATTAAAACTGACGGTTCTGATTAGCGAGCCATTAATTACAGGCTCTATGGGTCGCCTATAAATAGGCCTCACCCTCTTCTTTTAGCAGTCCATTACTTAGACTGCTTTCCTTTGAGAACGAATGCTCTGAGGGATTCCACCTTCTCCCTTCAAGGACTTTATCTGGGGCTTTCCTCCATGGACGATGATGACCCAAGTTTTCATGCTTCTGCATAATCTCTCCAGAATATTATCACTGTCAAGTGATTTCAAGACCCAAGAGCGTCTCTTTGAGCACCTTTTACGTCCGCGCCTTGATGCGGAAAGTTCAACCCTTGACAGGTGTTGCCGCAGGTATGACTTTACGGTTTGCCATGAAACCTTAAGCCCATTACTGGGTTCTGCTTCGCTATCTCTTAAGGAGATTCACCTTCTTGACCTTCTCCTGAAGTCTGGCTGGCGCGCCCATTTTTTTTGAGTTGGGCCGTTGAGGAAAACTCTGACCCGGAATTCTCTGGATGCGAGCATAATGGACTTTCGCACCTGGACTGCGAGCTTTCCATACAGAGCTCGCGTCTGAGGCTGTAGACTTAGAAAAATCTCAATTCAGATCGAAGGTTTCAGGCCTGAATTTAGCAACCCCTGTTTATCAAACAGGGAGATGGCAATTTTCGCGTCTGACCCTCTTCACGTCTCATATTTTATACGCGGGTGCAAAACCAGACTGCGTTCAAGTTCTGTGTATTTCACAGCTTTGATCGCGTCTGTTTCTGACGCCACAGAGGTTTGGCTTATTGCGCGGGTCATTCCTGCGTCTGAAGCTTTCAGCAATAGCTGCGTCTGTCACTTAGTTTTTTCTGTTGAAGTATCTTAAGCTTCAGATCTTCTAATTTTCGTTTGCTTCTTGTAGGTAGGCCTAATCATCCTTTTTCATATTCGCTGGGCCCTTGGGAGGAAGTCATGGCCCCTGACACCTGCCAAGATCTCTTTTGATTCAATGCACCAGTCATGCTTCTTGGCATGACATGGTCAGAGTGAGTATGGCGGTGGATATAGTGGTGGGTATGGTCTTAGATTCTCCCTTCACTTACCCCAGAAGTGAAATCAATGAGAACTCCATGCTCATTGGATGGCTTTCTGGTGGTGGAGGTGTTCATCAACGAAGGATCATATCCCCACTTCGGATGGTCAGGTGGAATCAGAAGGTTCTGCCGCATTTCGATCTCAAAAACACCATTGCCCTTGGTCAACGATGGACTCTTTCGATGTTTACGTCATGCATCGTGGTGCAACCAGCTTCCGATCATCGCCGCAGTGTTCAATTCTACTTTGGCGCCTTTCCAAACATCTTGTACTCAGAATTGTGAGCAGCTTCAAGGAGTGAGTGCAACCTTTGAGAGAGAAGGACTTCTTTGTACTCCTTTATCTGTAACACTCAATCTTATTGAATAAGAGAGCGTTTTGTATCACTTTCATATGTTGGATATGAATAAAAGCGACAAATTTCTTTTTGTCTTCTTCTATTGTCTTGAACTCCCTTTTTGTATTGAAAGTCAAACGAATAGAAGTAAAGAGTCTTTGACCTGTTAAAATTATGATGATAATCTTAACGAGTCAAATTTTGTAGAGAGAGAGGTCCTATTTCAGGAACTCAACAATGCTGTCAGAGGTGTGGTATTAACTTAACAGAGATAAGATAACTTTTGTGGACCTGCCATTCTATAACGGAGAATGACAAGCTGAATTTGTACCCCCAGGGAGGATGAACTTTTATCAGAGGTTTGGGATTAACTTGATTAAGATCAGCTGGGGAGTTAATGAAAACATTGTTAATGGTGTAATGTTAACCTAACAATATTTTTTTAGGTGGACTTGTTATTCTGTTGACGAGAATAACAAGTTAGACTAGATTCGCGGGGGATCTAGGAAAATCTTTACCGTTAGAGGTGTGATATTAACTTAACGGGTTGAATGTAGTCTTGTCAGAAGTGTGATGTTAACTTGACAAGAATGTGAGTCAGAGGTGTGATATTAACTTGACTCAGAGGCATTTCAGCTTACATTTGGGAAAACTGAAAGTGTCACTGTCATAGGTGTGATGTTTAACTTGGCAGTGAGGGTAATGCTAGAGGTGTAATTTTGAACTTGGCATTGGTCATCTCGACCTTAACAAGGAAGTCCGAGGGATGGTCATGGCCATAAGTGTATTGTTGAACTTGGCAATGACTTGGATGCTAGAGGTGTAGTATTAAACTTAGCATCATTCATTTCAGCTTCGATATGAAAGTCTGAGGAAAGATGACTGTCAGAGGTTTAATATTGAACTTGGCAGCAACTTGATTATATTAGAAGTGTAATGTTGAACTCAACAGTAATTTGTCAGAGTTGTGGTATTAACTTGACAAAAATTAGTTTGCGATACGAGCAATTTGAGAGCCTGTCATTCTATTGATGAGAATTGACAAGTAGAATTTGAAATGTCAGAGGTGTAATTTTAACTTGACAGTGATTGATTTGCGATATAAGCATTTTGAAGACTTATCATTCTATTGATGAGAATTGACAAGTGAAGTTTGAAGTGTCAGAGGTGTAGTGTTAACTTGACAAATTTGAAGGCTTGCTACTCCATATAGAGTTAAGACAAGTAAGGTTTGTACTTGATAGGGAGTATTGAAATTTTCATTACCAGAGGTATAGTGTTAACGTAGCAATGATTGAATTTTGTAGACCTACCATTCTGTGTATGAGAATTGGTAAGGGATTTTGGAGGGGAGGGTGAAACTAAGTCCACTTAGGATTTTTAGCAAACCCTCAGCTATCAACGGATTTGAGGTGCCTTTACCAACTACCGTTTGAGCTGGGCTAGCCATGCTATTCCCCTCAGCATGATGAGTTGTCGAAGACTTATGTTGGGCTTAGAAGCCAACATTTCCTCTATCCTTAGCCGTCGGAGGCGTCGGATGTTAATGAAGATAAGAATATTAGAACCCAAGTTGTTTCTTTATCAACATGCATCATGGTGCAGCCAGTGCCTGATTAGCTTGTAGTCTAGCAAAGGAAAGAAACTTTTCTTGGTGCTTTGATCAGAGGTGTACTTTTAACTTGATCGGCGGAGGAGTACCATTAAGGATAGTACTTCTTCAGGAATCTGCCATTGATCGGCATCATGAGTGTATCGCCATTTGCAGTTATGAGGCGATATGATCCATTTGAGTAGACTGACTCTACTACAAATGGTCCTTCCCATTTGGGCTGGAATTTCCCTTTCGTCTTATGTGTCATCACCATAGGTCTTCTGACGATTAAGACAAGGTCACCTTTCTTGAAAGTTCGCACTTTAACTTTCTTGTTGAAGGCTCTGGTAATCCGAGCTTGGTAGAGCTCGATTTGTTGTTGGGCCTGCAGACGTTTATCATTTAAGGCTTCCAACTCTTGGAGTCGCTGTCGATGCTTCTTCTCATTTGTCATCTCTGCTGTCAAGGCGACGCGTAGAGAGGGAATTTGGATTTCCAGTGGAAGTACGGCTTCACACCCATATACCAAAGAAAATGGCGTAGCTTTAGTCGGGGTTCGCACAGTTGTGCGATAGGCCCATAAGCATTCACCTAGCTTGTCGTCCCAGTCACGCTGACTTTTCGAGACGAATTTCTTGAGAAGCTTGCCGATGGTCTTGTTGAAAGCTTCTGCGAGACCATTAGCGGCGAGATAGTATGCCGTTGAGGACACACTCTGGATTCTGAACTTAGCGCAGAACCTCTGGAAAGCCTGACTGACGAACTGGGGTCCATTATCATGGACAATTCACCGAGGCACCCCAAAACGGTAAATGACGTGATGTTTGACGAATTTGATCACATCAGATGACTTTACTTCCCTCAAAGGAATGGCCTCATCCCATTTGGAGAAATAATCGGTTATGGCCAAAATAAACCAATGCCCTTTTGAGGATGGTGGGCTGATAGGACCAACTACATCCATCCCCACATCTCAAATGGCCAGGTAGAGGTCGTAGAGTGAAGATACCCTGGGGCTTGATGGATGAAGTCGTCATGAACTTGACAGGCGTGACATCTCTTGGCATAAGTGATGGCGTCAGCAATCATCTTGGGCCAGTAATATCCCAACCTTTGGAGTCGATATGCAAGTTTTGGACCAGGTTGATGGGCTCCGCACATGCCATCATGGGCTTCTTTCAATACCTCCTGTGCCTCCTTTTGTGAAAGGCAGCGAAGCAAGATCCCGTCATGCGATTGATGATACAGTGTTCGCGTAATCGCATTATAGTAGAATTTGGGGGCCTTCCTTCGAATGGCCACCGCTTCTTTGGTGTCCTCAGGCAGGATGTCATACAAGACATAATCAATATAGGGAATCGCCAGTTTCTAGGCTCTGGACCGGCTGACGACTTGAGAACTTCTTTGCCTTGACAATCTCCTGTTGGCTCCGGGTAGTCCTCAGGGGCAATTCTCGGGCAATACAGGTCGTGGCTGTAGACAAATATTTTCTCTATTGTTCCAGCTGGAGAGCTAAGGAGGCAGTGAGGGACGCTAGTGCATCTGCATGCGCATTTTGCTTGCGTGGTACATGGTCAATGTAAAAGTTGGTGAACCTCTCGGCCATGTAGACAGTTGCGTTGTAATAGGGTACTAGGTCTTCATGTCTGACTTCGTACTCCCGCGAACTTGACTGACGATGAGCTTAGAGTCACCGTATGCCTCGAGATTTTTAACGCCAATCTCATCGACGAATTGCATCCCAATCAAGAGGGCATTATACTCCGCTACATTGTTGGAACAAGGCTCGGTTAACGAGACAGCTCGAGGAATCACATAGTTCTGTGGGGAGACGAGTACTACTCCTACTCCTGCCACTATATGTCCTTTTGGCTAGTTCTCGATGCGCCGTCAAAGAAAAGTTACCACACTTGCCTTTCAAAGGACGTCTGAGTCTGGCAGGCTTCAGCGACCTCGTCTGGGAGATCCTCGTAAAGTTTGGCTGCCCTCGGATCTAGATGCTCAGCCAGGAAATCCGCCACAGCTTGTCCTTTAATGGCCTTTTGTGGTAAAAAGTGCATTTCATATTGGGATAGCAATATGGCCCATTTTGCCAGTCGGCCGTTTAACGATGAAGGCTTTGTCATAAGTAACCTCAGGGGGTTGACTTTTGATATGACGTTTATAGTCTGACCTGCCAAATAGTGTCGCATTTTCTGAATAGCGAACACCAACGCCAAACATTCCTTCTCGATCGGGTTGTACCGGTGTTCAGCCCCGATCATTGTTCTACTCAAATAGTAGATCGCTTGTTCTCGCCCTTGATCATCATTCTGAGGTAGTAGAGCTCCTAAAGAGCGATCCATCGCTCGAACGTATATCAGGAAAGGCTTTCCAGATACCGGAGCTACAAGGACTGGTGGTTGTGTGAGGTATTGTTTAATTTCCTCAAATGCTTGCTGGCAAGCGTTGTCCAAATGAACGAAACACCTTTTTTCATTAATTTGAAAAAGGGTTGGCATCTTCCGGAGAGATTTGAGATAAACCTTCGGATGTACGCCAATTGTCCTTGCAATCCCCTGAGCTCCTTGAGGTTTCTCGGAGGTTGCATCTCCTGGATAGCGCGAATCTTTTCCGGATCTAAATGAATTCATGTGGAAGTCACTACAAACCCTAGGAACTTGCCGCTGGCCACCCCCAGGAAGGATTTGGTGGGGTTCATCTTCAACTGATGGGCCCGCATGATGTCGAAGACAACCTTTAGATCAGTTATATGATCACCTTTAGCGCGGCTTTTTACTGCGATGTCGTCAACATAGCATTCCACCATTTGCGCATGTGTTCGTGGAAAATGGCATTCATGGCCCTTTGATATGTTGCCCCTGCATTCTTCAGTCCGAAGGGCATGACAGTGTAGCAGTATACCCCCAGTGGTGTCCTGAAAGAGGTATGTTTTTCGTCATCAGGATACATTTTGATTTGATTATATCCTGAGAATCCATCCATGAAGGACATTCGCTCGAATCTGCACGTATTGTCAATCATGACATCCGTGATTGGAAGTGGGAATTCGTCCTTGGGACAAGCCTCGTTTAGATCACAAAAATCAATGCAGATCCGGATCTTTCCGTTCTTTTTGGCAACGGAGACGATGTTGGCTACCCAATCAGGATGTTGTTCTTCCCTAATGAAGCCAGAGTCTATAAGCTTTCTGACTTCTGATTGAATTGCCTCCATTATTTCTGGACGGAACCGTCGCTGTTGTTGTTTGATAGGCTTTACGTCCCTATTAATGTTGAGGCGATGCATAGCCACTCGAGGATCGAGTCCAGGCATGTCTTCATAATTCCAGGCGAAGACGTCTATATATTCTTGCACAAGAGATATTAGACCCTTTTTCTCCGTAGGTGATAGACCTTCGCTTATAAAGATGGGCTTAGGATTAGCCTCATCTCCCAGATTGATCTGAACAATCTTATCTTCTGTGGGTGGCTCGCGCTGTTCGAAGCGGGTATCCCAAAGATTGTTTAAGTGTTTGATCCAAGGATCTGTATCAGATTGGATCATTTCTTCATCTCTGTCTTCCAGGTGGCTTGTTGAAACCATATTCACTGAAAGTTCTCTGAAGATGTTGCCGACACTAACATCTGACTCCCACTATGATGTGCCCGATGAGTAATCATGGCATAATGACTCTTCAGACTCGGAGCTGATGGGATCGGAGTTGACAAATAGCCCAACCCCCTGCGAGTCCGATGATAATAATCAGGGGTTTTCCCTTTCGGCACAAAAGATCGGAGTAGCGTTCTCCTTCCTTTGCCGAAGTTCAACCCTGGTCTGCTTGTTAGATCATACCCCATGCTTTTCATCATTCTGAGTGCCTTTGGCTCATAATGACCGAACTGAGGGGGTTCCTCCTCGCCTTCTGATTCTTCAAGGGGCATTGGTTCAGACTTAATTCGTCCGAAAAGAATTGGTCTTTGGCCTTTTCGTCTCGCTGGAACCATGAATACTGATTCTTGCGCATCGCGGCATCTTGGTGCGTTTTGAAGGACGACTTCACTGGTACATGCAATGATGTCAAAGCATCCATTGCCGACCAGAGATCATCATCCACTTCAGTACTAGTGTCTGATGGCACTGAGTCAGAAGCAAATACAGAGAAATACGCCAAATCTAATTCTTCATAATATACCATCCGCCTGCATCATCGGTGGTATTATCAACATCGAGCTTATTAATGCCCGTTACAAGTGGATCTAGTTCCCACATGCACTCTTCTTTTTCCGGCTCGGTGTCGGCTTCATTACTAGAGTCGGGCTCCTCTGGTTGTGGGATTTCATCTGTTTCCACAGATTCCTGATACAGGAGAGAATCTGTGAAATAATTCTCACTCCCTTGAACGGATGCCTTTCGGCAATCAACGTTCGCACTTTTTCACTCCCGTCAATGTATTTCATGACTTGGTGGAGAGTGGAGGGAACAATAGAATTACGATGAATCCAAGGTCGTCCCAGCAGCAAGTTGTAGGAGGTGTCAGCATCTATCACGTAGCATGTCACCTCCGACCTTAGGTCCCCAATCTGGCATTTGAGCTTGATCTTCCCCATTGGACGGGTTCTATTGGTATTGAACCCGTAAATGGTCGTTTGGGTAGCGCTCAAACGGTGGGTAGGAATCCCAAGATGTTGCATGACCCGGCGAGGCATAATGCTCAACGCGGACCCGGGATCTACCTGAATGCGGTTCACCTCAGATGATCCAATATACCCTGCGAAGTAAAGGGGTCGATCATGTTTCCCCTTGACTTGCATATCATCTGCCGTGAAGGTGATGCAGGGACTATTTTGGGAGGTATGGAGGCAATCCTCTACATCTTCCTCCTTTGGTCCGATTGGCACCTGAGTCATGAAGGCCTCAGCATTAGCGAGGGCCTCTTGTAGAGCTTCTCTGGTTGACTTTGATAGCCTGAGGAGCTCATAAAGAGTAATTCGGGCCAGAATATTGGCCAACTGAGCCAGGACATCAAAGCGGTAAGGCGCTGTGGATCCTTCCGCGATGTCTTTCGATAGAACTTTGAAAAACCGAAGCTCTTTTTGCTTCTCCACGGGCTGCTTTGTGGAGGGCTTAGCTGATTCCATAGCGGGTTTTGGAGGAATTGGCGCCATTTCGTCATACTTTTTCAAATATGACTGCCCCGAACGAGTTTCTACCACAAGTTGACTGGGTTCTGTGGCCAGAGCTAACGTTTCCTCTTCTGAATCAGTCAGTGAGGGAACATCAGTCTCCGCTTCCCGAGAAGAGGCACACACCACATTGCAGGATGTAGCCTTTGCTTTGCCTTTGGACTTCCTGTTGGTCACAGTAGTCCATTGCTGGCTATCAACAAGGTCAGGATGACCCACATGATCTCCCCCGAGGTGTGGGAACAGGTACCAGGCCTTTCTCTTGCTGTCGGTGAGGGTCTGTGTTGACCATTCTCAGCTCTCCTCTTGGGACAGGGACTACTCCAGAGGGTGTTAGAGGTTGCCTTCCAAACTGGAGAAATGACGTCATATTGGCCGCCACCTTCTTCTGCTCTGGACGGAGTTTTAATACCTCCGCGTCAATCAGAGCCTGAAGGATGTCCTTGAAGACGTAACAGCTCTTGGTGGGGTGTCCCAGCATCCTGTGATATAAGCAGTAATTGGGACTATCGGTTTTACCGACTTCTTCGGGGCGCCTAGCTTCAGGAAGCTTCAGTCGGTTGCTCTTGTTGAGTAATTTGAAGAGCGAGTCGACATGTTCATCCTTGAAGGAATACTACTTGTTGGCTCGTGGTTGGCTTGAAGAGCCACTTCCCTTGACCGGTTGAGGTTTGACGGGGATTTAGTCCCTGTCGCCAAGTTGTCCTTCCGTTTGGCTTGGAGGGATGTGTCTGGCGCACGCCTCGTTGACCTCTCAGGTCTGGGTTATTTTCTTCCGCTCTAACGCGGGCGACAATTTCCTCAGCTTGTTCACCTTGTTGGACCAACTGCTTCCAGGTGCGGCTTTCAGCAACTCCTATTTGGGCGAGGAGTGAGGTTTGTAGATTATGGCGGCATGTTTCCACCAGGGTGACCTGGGTCATACCGCTTGGACCTCCGAGTCATCTTCAAAGAAGCGCGTTAGGAAGAGCTTCTCCAAATCACCCCAGTTCTTAATGGAGCCTTCCGGGAGCTTCATGAACCATTCAAAGGCAAGCCTTTTAGGGTGCCGATGAACAAACGTGCTAGAATGGCATCGTTATCTACCACATTCCCCGTTTGAGACTTAAAGTAGTAGATATGTTGGTTTGGTGAACCTTTCCCATCAAATGCTTATAGGGTTGGAGCCTTAAACTTGGGCGGATATGGAACCAGGTCCCACTCGCCGGATATGGCCGGACCACTCCTGCTTCTTGGAGGCCTTTCCGGTTGGTAAGGGCCTCAAGACGTTGCTCCAACTGGTTCATTCTTTTAGAATGAACCTTTTCCTGTTCTCGGTCATCCTTTTCCTGCGACGAGGATTTAGACGAGCCAGAAGTAAGTTGCTCTTCTTCCTCTACGTGTACAGAAGATGAGCTTTCCCCTTCTTTTCGCTTGCCTTTAGACTTCTTAGAGGAGGCTTTGTTGGTTGACTTCCTCTTGTCTTCAAGCAACTGTGCGAGCATCTGCTTGAGGGAGTCGATAGATTCTTGTTGAACACGAATCATCTCGAATTGTTCCTTCTGGACTTGGGCTTGCTGCTCCAAGCGCCTGGCAGTCTCCTCAGGAGTGCTGGTCATGTATATAAAGGCCTCTTTCTCCATAGAAGAGTTCGAAGCCTGTGACTCTGCAATAGCGGAATGCGAGTCATTCACCTCAATGCCCCGGGCTAGAGCATTGTAATCAATCGGGGAAATCTCCCCAGTCCGGGTGCGAGTGTGTCGGTACACTCCTTCCGGTTCTGTGTCAGACTCATCATCGGAGCTGATTGCAGGTTGTTTTCCCTGCTCCGGCTCGCCATGTTTGCAGTGAGCTCGGGATATTCAGTGTCAGAGAAGACCCTCCTCCTGTGGGAACGACTTCTTTTAGCTGATCGGAGAATCAGGGTCAGCTGTCTAACTAGAGACTGCTGGTTTGCACCTGAACTGCAACGGCACTCATAGAGGATCGTGATAAGCCGTTCGCAGCAACATGATGAAGTGATTCGATTAGCACTTCTTTTCTTCGTCAAATAATCCCTCAGATCTGTAGGAGGAGGATCAAAAAGATTAGCCTCGTGATGTCGAGGGCAGGAGGCATCCTTGCTCTGTACAGCTAGGACGCGGGGTTCAGAGACGCGGTTCTCGCGTCGTGGCTTCAGGACGCGCGTCTGGCGTCTCTGCTGAGAAGAGACGCGACTATCGCGTTGCTGATTATTACGTCATGGCAGAGACGCTTGAGAGATGCAGGGCTGCTGGGCCCCACGCCTAGAGGCGTGTGCCTCTTGTACTCGACAAGGCGTGCGGGTTTCGCCTTGGCGTCTGAGAAGTGGGGTTTCAGAGGAGCCAACTTGGCGAACCTCACGTTTGGGCTGTCAAACACGGATTTCGCGTGCCGGATGTGGTGCAGCAGAGACGCCGGTTTGAACCTTGCGTCCCGCTCAGTTGGACGATTAGTTGTTCCAACTCGCAGTTGACGTGCACGCCTCCTCTGTCGGCGTTCAGCGTTCCGGTTACGTCGTGGGGGTTGAGAGAAACCAACGACGACCTGGTGCTGAGGAAGAGGGTGGATTGGCTGGACACCAGAGAATTTGACCACGCGGGTCTCCTGAGAGACGTTGGCGCGGGTGTCACGCATGGTGTGATTAGCCACAACACTCCTCACAGCAGCTGCCTCTGAGAGAGGCTCAGAGGGGATTTCGGGGCAAGTCCCCGTAGAGACCCTGCGGTAGGCGCGGGCCTTTGGGCTCTTTGAGCCAGAAGAGAGGAACTCTTCATACTTTGCCTGGTCGAATTCTACGACGAGTGATTTGACCATTTTTCCCTTGTAGAGGACGTCACCTTGCGCCACAACTTGTTCATCAGTAACGAAAGTAGTCCCCAGCGGAGTTGCCATCTCTTGTTTGGTACAGAGAAAAAAACCCTGTGTAAAATTTCCTTGAATCAATTGAAAGATTACAACGGATTTGTACTCCGACTACAAGGGAGGGAAGATATTGAGTCTTGAATCTCCCTTTGTTTAGTGCTGGGTTCTTCAAGTGGCGGTGGAAAGTGAATCTTGTTTTCCGTTGACCGGGTGAACGTCGAGAACTTTTGGGGATCTTCTCTTTGGGTGGCGGACGGAGTAACACAGCTCTGTCGACCAAATCTCAAAGAGATTGTAGGCAAAGGTTAACTTGTATGCAGCAAGCTAGTTGAAGAGTTGGACTCTCTTTTCTTCTTTGTAGAAGCTCTCAAGTCAAGCTCTTTTCTGATCTCTCTAAAAATCCGACCCCTTCTCCATAGCAACGGGGCTATTATAGAGGTTGCAGGGCGAACGTGCCCCCTAAAAATACTCCATAATGGGGGTTAACTTTTCCCGTTATGTGGGCCGTGATTGACCCCATAACCAGGACAGTTACAACTGAGACGCGAGTTTCGACCAACGCGCCTTGGTGCTGCAGTGCGGCTGAGACGCGGGTTTCAACCCACGCGCCTTGGTGCCGCAGTGCGGCTGAGACGCGGGTTTTGACCCACGCGCCTTGGTGCTGCAGTGCTGCTGAGACGCGGGTTTCGACCCTCGCGCCTTTGTGCCGCAGTGCTGCTGAGATGCGGGTTTCGACTCACGCGCCTTGGTGCCGCAGTGCTGCTGAGACGCGGGTTTCGACCCTCGCGCCTTTGTGCCGCAGTGCTGCTGAGACGCGGGTTTCGACCCTCGCGCCTTGGAGCCGCAGTGCTGCTGAGACGCGGGTTTCGACCCTCGCGCCTTTGTGCTGCTTTGATGGCTATAATTAGCCCTGCGTCTGGAGCTTGGGACTCTGCTTTTTGGTGCCTTGTCTTTAGTGATCTTTAGACAGCCTACACGGGCGCAACACCTTCGTCGACGTTCAGCATTCTGGTTGAGTCTCAGGAGCTGTGGGGAACCCCAGTAACCTGAAATTGCGGAGTCTGGAGAGACGAGAGATGGGAGGACTGGCCTTTATCATCATTTTATTTGTGAGCTAGCATACTAGCCCTATGGATTTCCAAGAGACATTGACGCGGGCCGTGTGGGCTACATGGTAGGTTTTCAAAATCTCGCTGGATATGGCGTTGTTTGCATTGTAAGCAATAGCGCAGGCCAATTTTGAGAAGTCTCCGAAGAAACTTGAGTGCTGGTCCTCGAAAAGACTCTGTGGTACTGCTGCATTGCTTTTGGGCTATTAGAACCCGAAGAAAGAAACTAATTGAGGTTTTACCTGCACACAAGAATGCAGAATTTCAAAACTTTATAATAGAATATGCAAGTACTAAATACTACCGCTATAGTAAGTGGCTATGCGGGTCGTGATCCACAAGAAGGGACTAGCGATGGAAGGTTTTTAGTAAGTTCTCTCTTAAGTTACAAAGAATGATTAAAGATCTTCTTTAGTTCTTGAAAAGAAAATGAAAAAGAGTTACAGTCAAGTTAAGAAGAAAGTGGTAGATTGAAAAGGTAGAAAAATGAAAAATAGATTTATACAAAGAAATTAAAAAGAGTGATAAAAGAGTTGGGAGATTGTGGTGTTGGTGATCTAAACTAAAAGTTAAAAGAAAAGAAAGTTAAAACATAAAAACTTACTTACCTCTTCGGCGTATGCTTACCTTTGACCTGTATCGACGATGTATCTTTGTTTAAAGGTGAGCAAAGTATGACAAGTAGGATCTTCCTCATTCTCAATTTACACTATGAAATGAAGGTGCAAGCTACACTACCATAAAATGGATATCCATCACCATAAACCATCAACGACACTTGCAAGGGCAAGGCAACTTTGAGGCTATCAGAGTTGTTTGGATTCACAAACACAGAAGAGGAAAGCAAACAAAAATAAGAATAGAAAAGAAAAAAAAACTTCGATTCGATTCAAATAACAATGAAAGAAAAGATTATTTACACCGGTGTCACCCTCAGTACAAGTTTATTCTCATTCCTCCATGAAAATCTCCTCTCCTCTCAGTTACATAAAGAAAATAAAAATTACATAAAAAACTAAAAACCTAAGTTACAAACTACATAATAGCCTAAATTCTACTTTTTACTGGTCATTCCTTGTACGCTCTGAAAACTCACTATTTATAGGTAAAACCTAATGGGGAGAAGCGTATGAAGATAGGGGGAGCAAACGCTCCCCTAACTGAATCAACAAAGCCGCGGAAACATGGCTTTGGCCGCGTTTCCGCGGCCTGGGGTGGCCAAGTGGCCACACTCGGGGGGTACAGCTCCTGGATTTGAGATTTCCCTTTATCTAGTTCTGGATTTCCCGTTTCAGCTCCTGGATTTGACAAAGCTGCCTTTAATCTTTGGCTTTAGCTACTTGATTTGGGAAGATTTATTTTAACCAGCTTTCAACTTTTCTGATTTGCCATGATCTCCCTTGATTTTCTGATTTTGAATTAATTCTGAATTAAATTAGAATTTTGATGGGCTTTTGGGCTCGTTTCTCTTCCCTCTCCTTTAACAATGGGCCTATATATAAATTGGACAATAAATAGGATAAAAAGCAGAGTTTATTATATAAGTATGAGAATGTGATAATAAATATGCAATATATGTGACCGATCAGAAATACTTCAAAATTTTCTTGATCGAATTCAACGACGAGTGACTCGACTGTTGATCCAATGAGCTTGGCGTCACTGCGTCAGCTTACGCCATGACTTTCTCATCGGTAGAGAAAACATTCCCTAGTGAAGTCACCATCTTTTGTTTGGTCAAAAAAATGCGTAGTAAATTCTTATTAATTGGAAAGAAAATTACAATGGAGACGATCTGATTACAAAAAGGGAAGGATATTTGAATCTCCTCTTTGTTTAATGCTAGGTTCTTCATGTGGCGATGGAGAGCGAATCTTGTTCTTCATTGACCGGCTGAACGACAAGCTTCTCTTGGATCATCTTAAGGATGTAAGACAACTCCACTTGGATACGACGAGTTTTGGAGTTCTCTTTTTAAGAAAAAATTTCTCTCTCCTTTGAATGCCCAAAGTTTCTGAACTTTGTGACTGTTTTTCTCCTTCTCCAAAAAAAGAAGAGTCCCCCTGTTCAATAGTTTCCATGGTTATTTATCGGGGTATTCAGGGGTATAATTGTCCCCTAAAATTTCTCCATAATGGGGATTAACTCTCCACTTTACGTGGATGTTACTTGACCCAATAATGGGGCAGTTACAACAGAAATGTGACCATCGTGGGTTCTGTGCTGTTGTTGAAACGCGGAGCTTGCAGGCTCTCGTTTGAGTTGAGACGCGGAGTTGTCTGAGGTCTATATTTGAGTTGAGACACGGAGTTGTCTGAGATCCGCGTTTGAGTTATAATGCGACTTTGGCTAAGCTCCGCGTTTGAACTGGAACACAAGCTTGGTTGAGATCCGTGTTTGAACTGGAACGCAGAGTTGGTTGAGCTCTGCATTTTAAAGGAGAACGTTGGATAAATTCAGGTCCACGTTTACCATTAGACGTGAGGTTCATATTTGAGTGAAAAGCGACCTTCACATTGGAGTGAGCTCCACATCTGAGGACTTGTTTTCAGTGATTTTTAGATAGTCTA
This sequence comes from Agave tequilana, assembly GCA_038442645.1. NCBI lineage: Eukaryota > Viridiplantae > Streptophyta > Magnoliopsida > Asparagales > Asparagaceae > Agave > Agave tequilana. Next base: position 14,991 of record JAVJIF010005117.1, read on the forward strand.
TAGATATTTAATGGACATGTTTGAACCCTCAGAACTTATATCACGTTTCAGATTTAAAGAAGAATCTTCTCTCGTTGGGAGCATTGAAAGCGGGTGCAAGTTTTTAGGTGTAGATGGAGATATCAAAGTTACCAAGGGCTCTATGGCATTTCTCAAAGGAGAATGGATAACAAACTTGTACAAGATAGAAGGAAGCATTATTGTTGGTGATGCTTCAGCAGTAATGAAGAAAGAGGATACTACAAGGTTTTGGCACATGCGTCTTAGACACATGAGCGAGCGAGATCTTCAAGTCTTACATAACAGAGGTGCTCTACCAGGTATCAAATATTACAAATTTGGTCTTTGTAAATTTTGCATCATGAATAGATAGCATAGAGTAGCTTTCTCTACATCACAATATAAGACAAAGGGCTTGCTAGATCTCATACACACGAATGTGTTGGGACCTTTGCCAGTAGCATCCATCGGGGATGCAAAGTACTATGTCACGTTCATAGATGACTTCTCCATGAGAGTTTGGATATACTTTTTAAAGTAGAAATTAAAAGTATTTCAGAAGTTTAAGGAGCGCAAAACTATGATGAAGAATCAGAAGGGGCGAAATGTGAGTCTTGAGGTCCAACAATGGAGGCATGTATACTTTCACAGAATTCAAAGCTTGCTTGGTAGGTAAAGGCATCGAACACCAGCTAAGCATTTCAGGGCGATAGGAATAGAATGAGTAACAGAGCGCATGAATCGAACACTTACAAAGTGTGCCCGCAGTATTAAGTTACAAGCTGACATGTCAGAAAAATTTTGGGCAAAGACGGTGAGTCATACATTACTATATAGTAAACATGTCACTATCTACAGCCGTAAATCTTCATATCCCAAAGAAGATATTGCAGGAGCCTGTGAATTATTCAACCTTATGGATTTTCAGTTGTTCGACGTACAACTTGATTGATAGTTAGAAAAAGAACAAATTGAAGTCCAAATCTAAGAAATGTACCTTCATCGGTTCACCAAAGGAGTCAAGAGTTTCAGATTTTGAGATCCTGAGGCAAGGAGCACTTTTACCAGCAGAGATGTAGTCTTTGACTCAATGTTGCAAAAAAGTCAGAGATGGAGGATAAAGCGCAAGGTTGAGCTGCTTCAATGGACACTCAGGAAAGAGAGTTGAGTTCTCACAGAGCCCTAAAAAGCCTGACAGGTCGATGATAATTCCTCAGATTCTGATGAAAACAAATATGAGACTACTCAAGAGCAACCTAGACCGTTGAGGCAGTCAGTCAGAGTTATAGTACCACCAACAAGATATGGCTGGGAAGATGATCATGACTCATTCACATTAGTAACAGAAACATGCGATCTTAGTAGTTACAGGGAGGCGATCGAGGCAAATGACTATGATAAGTGGATTACAGCCATGGAATAGGAGATGGAATCTTTGGATAGAAATCAAACATGAAAATTGGTCGATCTTCCAAAAGAATTCAAGGCAAAAGATTACAGATGGGTCTTTCGCAAGAAGGACAATGAATAATACAAGGCAAGATTAGTTGCCAAGGGATATACTCAGAAGGAGGGTATTGACTGCAATGAGATCTTCTCTTCTGTGGTCAAGCATATGCCTATTCGAATGTTGTTGGCGATGATAGCTCAGTTTAATATGGAATTAGAGCAGATGGATATTATAACAACATTTTTGCATGGTAAGCTAGAGGAGAGGATATACATAAAGTAACCTGAAGGTACTTCAGGAAGAACAAGAAACTAAGGTGTGTCTTCTAAATAAGTGTATCTCTATGGACTTAAGCAGTCTCTCAGGCAATGGTACAAATGGTTCGATTCTTTCATGATCAAAGTAAGATACAACCGATGTGAGTATGACAGTTGTGTTTATTTCATGCAGAATGATAATCTGACATATTTGCTGTTATATGTAGATGATATGCTGATTACTGTAAGAAACAAGACACATATTCAGAAGCTTAAAGCTCAACTAAAGAAGGAATTCGACTTGAAAGATTTGAGAGAAGACAAGAATATCTTAGGTTTGAAAATCACTCGAGCCAGAAGCTCTGGTAACTTTGGCTATCCTTGGAAAACTACGTTCTCAAAGTGTTGAAAAGATTCAACCAGTGTTTTAAAAAACCCGTTATGTAACCCTTATAACTCGTTATATAACGTAACGTCGACCAATTGTCATGTAACAGGTCTAAAAAACGCAATGTTTGATAGCTATGGTTATTTTGTCTGTCACTTACGTTACGTTATATTACGTTCACTGTAACCTACGTTATAGTGCAAGTCAACTTTTTATAAACCCCCCATATTCTCCAGGTTTATGGCAAAAAAAATCCCCTCAAATTTGCTCACTCGTCGTCCTCTCTGCAACCTCGCCGTCGTCTTCTCGTTCGGCGTTGAGAAGAAAGAAGAAGACATACCTCTTTTTGGTTGACAACAAAGATGAACTACCTCTAGTGGTTCTCTGTCGTGTTGGTTCTCGCCGGCGTCATTTCCAAGCGGTGGTACTTCATCTTCAAGCACATGTAAGCTCTCTCTTCTCTCTCTTCAGTCTTCCTCCCGGATCTCTCTCTCCCGATCTCTCTCTGATTTCTCTCCTGAGGGGAGAGAGCAGAGAGAGATCGAGTGAGAGCCGAGAGAGAGAGAGAAAATCGGGAGAGGGAAGAGAGATCACAGGGAGAAAGAGTAGAGAGAGTGATGAGAGGAGAGCAGAGAGATCAGGGGTAAAATATCGGAGACAGTGAAGGACACAAGGGGATAATTAAATAGCATATTGTAAATTGAATTATGAATTATAATGAATAGAGTGACTAAGAAATTATGAATTATGATTGAATTATGAATCTTTGTGTAGATTAAATAGCATGATAAAAATTATGAATTATAATGACATATACTGATCATATTGTTTATGTAGATGGAATTATGAATATGAATTATAACTTGTGAATGTGAAAAATTATGAATAACGTGATAAAAATAATGAATAACATGATAAAAAATATTAATTATAATGAAATATGCGGATCATATTATTGTTTATATAAATGAAATTATGAATTATAACTTGTGCATGTGAAAAATTATTGTGATACTTGCTAAAAATTGTTGTGAACTTGCTAAATGTGTTGTATATTGTTTTCATATTTTTTTAATTTTTTAAAATTATTTTTCTATTTATAATTTTTTTAATATAGTATATATATTTATTTTATTAATAAATATTAAATCACGTTATAACTTATGTTAACATAACAGAAGAAAAATGTTGTCATTACGTTATCGTTATTTTGAACATTGGATTCAACATGGCGGAAGGAAGACCAGTCACCACTCCTTTAGCAGGTCATTTTAAATTATCCTCCAAGCCGTGTCTACAATGACCAGAAGAGGAGGAGAAGCTGTCTCAAGTACTATATGCTAGTGCGGAGGGATCACTCATGTATGTTATAGTCTACACTAGGCCTGACTTAGCCTATACAGTTAGTAAGTAAGTAAGTTTATGTAAAATTTAGGGAAGCAACATTAGGAGAAGTGAAGTGAGTGCTACGATACCTAATAGAGGCTGCGAGACTAAGCTTAGTATTTCAGAGATTGAATATAGGAAAGCCAAGCGTTATTACAAGGCCATGTTAATGCAAATTATGTAGGAAACCTTGATCAGTAAAGATCTACGCGGACTATATGTTCACGATAGCTTAGGGCATCATTAACTGGAAGGCAAAGTTGTAAGATACTATTACTCTTTTAATGACAGAGGTAGAGTACATGGCTGCAATTGAGGCATCAAAGAAAGCTTTGTAGTTGAGAAGATTGTTGAGACTTTTGGTTTTATACATGATTCAGTTCGAGTTCATTGTGACAGTCAGAGTGCAATTCATCTTACAAAAGATTACATGTATCACAAGCGGATAAAGCACATTGATGTTAGATATCACAAGATACGTCAGTGGGTCATAAATGACAAGGTGATCAACGTGGTGAAGATCAGTACAAAAAAAAATCCAACAGACATGATGACGAAGTCTATCCTGATGGAGTAGTTCAGAACATTTCTGAACTTCATCAAGATTCTCCAAAGGTAAGATGGAGAAAGAGCTCTTCGGAGGGAGCCATGTGAAGTCACATGTCTCGTGTCTTACCAAATCTTTCTACTTGTGTCATGAACAGTTGTGAATCCAACATTCAAATGTTTTACCCTAAATTCAAACTTCATTCTGCTAACTAAAACATTTAGGTTGCTCTGAAAATTGCAATTCGAGGAGAGGAGAAAAAAAAAAAAACCCTCCAAAGCATTAGGTGGACTATCAGAAATCAACAGCACACTAATTTTGTAAGAGAATAAGCACAGAAGACAAAACAATAGAAATATCAGCCCTCTGACTAAACTTATATGAAATCTTATCCTTATTTCCCTCAAATATATCCCCATCTCCTTTCATCAAAAGAACAATCTAAAGGATCCTTTATGTTCAATAAATAGGTAAAGATTTAGAAATGAATAACCTCTTCAATTAGCTAAATTAGTTCTATATATTCTAATAAATACGTTAAACTGAATAAAGTTCAAAAAAACTCATCAATTGTTATTATTATTATTTTTTTTTGGTGGTTGGGGGGGGGGGGGGGGGTGGGAGTCGTCTCACAATGTTGGTCCCATGCTTCAAACTTGCGAACCTCTTTGTCACATGTCTCGTGTCTTACCAATGTTGGTCCTCTCACAATGCTCGTCTCATGCTTCAAACTTGCAAATCTCCTTGTTAAGTCGCGTGTCTTACCAAATCTTTCTACTATGTGTCAGGAATTTTTAATCATTCAAATGTTTTATACTAAATTCAAACTTCATTTTGCTGACTAAAACATTCAGGTTGCTCTCAAATTTTTTTTTTTTTTTTTTTTTGGTGGGGGGGGGGGGGGGGGGGGGGTGGGGGGGTGGGGGGGGGGGGGGGGTGGTGGGGGTTGTGGGGGGTGGCTCCAAAGCATTAGACTATCAGAAACCACCATCACACCAATTTTGTAAAAGAATAGGCATGAGAAAACAAAATTAAGAAATATATCCACCTTCTACAGCTATTTGGTTCAAATGATACGCATAATAAGATCTCCATTCCTAGTTTAGTCTTCATTTATCAACTTGGCTAAGAGCTATAATATCATCTCAAGTAACACACAAAAAACTATACAAATTTAACACAGAATAAAACGACCCCAATGAGAAAATAAGCACAAAATCAAAGGAAAAGCACAATCAGAAAGTTAATCTAGAAGAAAGAGCATAGACGAACCATCAGTAGGTAGTGTTGAACACACCTCACCTCTCCACTCCACCAACACAACACACTCTCAAACACTACATCCTGTTCCCAAATCTTGTTTGTTCCTGAGCACCATACAGTAAACAATAATGAATGAGAGGAAAAAATAAGACACTCACAGATCAATGAAAATAATCAAGGCAATGAAAATAGTGGGGAACCAAGAGGAAAAAGATCAGACATAATGAGGAAGTCTATAAATAACAAAGATGCAGAGGATTTAAATTATGAAAGGTACATTTTGAAAGATGCAAATTAATATTATGAAGCAAATGATGAGATGAGCCATAGACTACTTTACTTGAGCATTGACTAAAAAAAAAAAAAAAAATCAGGGAATGAATATTTTCCGACATTCTAGTTACAACTTTGCGAGAAGAAAAGATATTTGAAGCCTATATAGATCTTGTAAATTTATTTAGAGCATTTATTATTTCTATCATGTTTCATCTATTGCCTAAATTTCATTAGGTGTCGTGTGCAAATAGAATAGAAATGCATACCAAAATTTGATTTGATTCTACTTTGTCTTCATTGCTATACTTATATTGTAAAATAATCTAATTAATTACACATATTTCAACCCAATCTATGAATAAGGAAATAGTGTGTTGAGAGAAAGCAATGGCTCAATTTTTTTTGTACATAGATTGAGTTTGATGAAAGAATAAGCTGTATGATGGTCTACAATAAGCCTCATGGAAAATCAAGATGATGAAGGTCAATGACTGAAACCGGGCATATTAAAAGTCATGAATCTGATAGAATCCAGATACCAGGCTTCGATCAATTCCAAACTCGGGTTTCACCAAACTCATGCTTTCTCATCAAATCTGAACTTGGGCTTCTGAAAAAAGACTCCAGAAATGAAAGAAAGCACAGTAGACACACAAAGGACAAACATGTACACCAGCTAAGGAATTCTATCAAACCTGTCTTGTGCGTGATTGAAATCTCACCCTCTTGGTCAGAAAGAGCAGAGTCTAGCCTCCTTGCACGCCCCCATCACTCTCTAACTGATCGACAAAAATACTGAAGTGGCATCCAACCGAAGACAACAGGAAAACATTCCAGATATGAGATTAAAACAAAGTAGAAACAAAGAACACCCCATCAAAAAAAAAGGGAAATGAAAATAAAATCGAGCAAATAAGCATGTTTCTGACAGGTAAAATCATGAAGAGCATGAAGGAATTTACCCCCAGTATTGTTGCCAACTTTTCTGACAAACACAATCATCAAAAAAAAACAATTACCCCTTTATCATGTAGAGAATGATGAGCTGCAAGTGAGACCTTTGCGAATTTCTCAATAAACCAACAAGAACCAATTGGCATAAATAAATTATCAGCAATATATCAAGACAATAATCATTAAAAAAAAAATAATCTTTATACAACAATCTGTGCTCACATCTGAATCCTGCTTTTCCAAGGTCTGTTGTAAAAGTAAAGCAGCAATAAATTGTTTTTTTTTTGTAAAAGAAATGAGCGTATATTTACAATTGATTATACATGTTCTTTAATGAGAGCACAAAATATAAAGATGCATCCTTGAGACAACTAGTTGCAAATCCACCTTATTAGTTCAGAACTTTCAACTTTTTGAGGCATCTATGAATATATGATTCATGCATAGAATTAATAAATAAAACAAGTAGGAATACAAGAAGGAATCCACCCAATTTCATTGAATTTACTGAATTTCAAATCACAATGTGGATTCACAAATCAAAAGGGGAAGAAAACTTGAGAAACGAGAAGAATGGTACATATTTCATGTAATCTAAATAGAATCAAATTTCCCTTGGTGGGGGTAGATGATAAATCAACCCACTAAAAGATATTATCTGAAATCCGTAACATGAACAAAAAAAATCCCCCCCTTTTCCCTCACAAACCATTGCTCTCAGCTGCAGAATGGGCAGTGAATCAATCCATTCTCATTGCACTCTCCACACTTGACCATCTTCTTCTCCTCCTCACCCAACACCTTGCAGCTCCCATTGCACTCCCCGCACATCACAAACCTCATCCCCCCGCAAACCCCGCAACCCGAAGCCTCCTTCTTCGCGATCCCATCCAACAACAACTCGAGCTTCCCTTCCTCTTCAAGCTTCAACACCTCCTCAGCTCCCCCAATCAACCTCCCCTTCACAAACAACAATGGCGGCCTCGCTTCCTTCTTCCCCCCCATCAACTCCCTCATCTCCTCCCTAAACCCTGAATCCATTGAAATATCCCTCTCGATGATCTTCACATTGTAAGCCCCGATTGCAGTCCTCACCGCATTGCAATCCTCAAAGGTCTTCCTAATCCCCTCAAGGTAGTAGTGTAAAGAATCAACGCATTCTCTCCCCCGGGCGGGTACTTTGCCTCGAATTTCTCAAGCAAAATGCGAGAATCACGAGCTTTTTGGTTAACGGGCACTCCCTCTTTGTTCAATTCCCTCTCAAACGAAGCAACGAGTTCCGGATCGAACAATGGGCTCAAGCTCCGCCTCGACCCAAGACATCCCAAATCCTTCTCCAATTTCTGACACTTGACATCAATGGAAAGCTTGCTGGGCTGCCTGTTGGCAGAAGAACTGAATGGTCTCAAAACCCGACCGTGATTTTCCTTGGCGAGCTGTTCTCTTTACCGCGAAGCCGCGTCCTCAGCTTCTTCGGCGAGTCGGTGAGTTCGGGAGTCTGACATTTTGCAGATGGTCTCACCGCAGGAGAGAGATCCTTCATCAGCTCCCATGTGTTGATGATCTCTTGGGGCTCAGCGCTCAGCGCTCTCTTTTTCGACTGTGGAGTGAAAAAAGGAGGAGGAAGAGGAGAGATTTTGTTTACCTTTGTGATTTGGGATTCTTTCTTCTCCTCTTTTGCTTCTCCCTGAGCTTTCTCTTCGAAGCGATTGAGATTGAGAACACCGTAAGTGGTGGAAGTGAGGGAGACCACATGCTGAGTGGAGATCTTGTGATCCAGATCGAGATCGTTGGTGGCGAGAAATTTGGAGGATATGCAGCCCATTCTCTCTCCTTCTCCTTCTTCTTCTTCTCTGTTTCAGTTTCTAGGGTGAGAGAGCAGTCGTTTTCATCAGAAGGGGTGATGTTTTTTTTTTCCCCCTTTGGTTTGTTTTGGCGGTTTATTTTGAATTGTAACGGTCGGAAAAGAGGGGGCAACGGTCGAAAAGCTCCAGTGTCGGAGATCGAGTCCAACGGTCGGGAATTAGTACAGTGGGGCTCTCCCACGTGGGATAGTTGGATCGGGTGGGGCCCGGTTCGAACGAGCGTGGGTTGTTTGTCAGACGTTGGTTTGCTGAAAAGGGCTGTGTGCTATTCTTTTCGTGCTACGGTTTTAGTTTGATTATTTGTTGACTCTTTTGTGAAAGGAGAGGATGCGTCGGAGGAGTTGAACAAATGTTGATATCTGTAAATTACTTGGATTAATGCTTGGATTAATGCTTGTAAATCTAAAGGCTTGGATTCCATGACTTTTGAACTGGATTCCATGGCTCTGTAAATTACTTGAAATATCGGTTAATGCTTGTTACTTGTAAATTCCATCTTGTTAATGCTTGGATTCCAAGTCTTGATATAATAGACCAATAATATATGGGTTACTGTTATTACTTGTTATTTGGTGAATTGGCTAATGGCTTTGTAATTTGATATGGGTTAAGTTGATATGCACTCTGATATGAGTTAAGTTGATATGCAATCAGATTATGTACTCTGATATGAGTCAAGTTGAACCAAAAGCTCAACCAAATACATGCCAGGTTCTCAACCAAAAGCTCAACCAAATACATGCCAGGCAAATTAGAAATGCCAGGTTCTCAACCAAGAGCTCAGCCAAAGTTTCAACACAGCAAACTGATTACACGCCAAAGTTTCAACACTAAAAATTGATAGCAAGTGCATGAATGAAAAAACCATGCTCATACTTTACAAGAAAACAGACATTATTAAGTTTTGTTTCAACACATTTGAACCAAAGCTTAAACAATTACATGCCAGGATAGAAATGCAAGGTTGAAACACAGCTCAGCCAGCTTAGAAACCACATGCCAGGTTAGAAATGGTAGGTTCTCAACCAAAAGCTCAGCCAAAGTTTCAACACTAAAAGCTGATTACATGCCAGATTACACAGCAAACTGATTACATGCCAAACAAAGCTGATTACATGCCAAGCAAGGGAAGGTTAATTCTCACTCTCTACTGGTTCATCTTTCTTTAGTTCAGACAACCTGCAACAACAGCAACAAAACATGTCAAGTCGATTAAACAAATAATTTTTGACACTTAACAAAGAAAAGCAAAGCAACATTTACTATATACATTTACAGAAAACCAAAGTAAAGCAAAGCAAATCAAACATTTTTTGGCACTTAACAAAGCAAAGCAAACACTCTCCAAAAAATGTTCATTTGTGAATTATTGTACTGGCGGAGGAAGCCGATACACTCCCTATGTTGTTCCATATTTGGTTGTGTGGAAGTTCCAACAACCACATGAGATTGTGTGAATTGTCGTGCTGGTAGATACACTCTCCATGATTGTAACACGTAAGGATTTGAAACCACGCTTTCTTGTTTCATAATTTTAATGCAGCATTCCAGCAACCACTTTTTCATGTTTCATAATTTAACTGCATAACATCCGTTTTAAAACCACACTAATTGACAGTTCAAACTGCAATTTTAACATAATTTTAACATAACTGAGATTCTAACTAGATATTTTAATTTCAAATTTATTCACTGCATTAAAAAATTACACAGCGGGGAAAAATTTTTAATTTTGATTTTAACTTCAAATTCATTCAAAAATGAAAAAATTTAGTTTCAGATTCATCCAAAAATGAAAAATTTGCAGATCACAAAGGAAAAATTATACCTTTGCAGAAAGAGAGAGAAGGGCTGGTGGCGGAGGGGCTGGGGGCGACGGAGGAAGACTGGCGAGCGGATCTGGACGGCGACGGAAGGAGATAATCCAGAGAGCTAGGGATTCTTTGTGCACACCGCGAGAGGGGGGGGGGGGGGGGGGGGGCGGGGGGCTTCTTTGATGAGAGAGAGGGGAGTGGCGGCGGCTAGGGCACTTGGATGAGAGAGGAGGGAGCTTGGAATGGAATGAGAGAGGAGGGATCGAGACAGGGGGCTCTTGGGTGGCGCCGGCGAGGTGATGGAGGCGGTGATTTGGTGGGCGGCGGCTAGGGCACACAGATGATAGAAGGGGGGAGTTTGGAAGGGAATGAGAGAGGAGGATCTAGAGGGGGGCTACTCGGGTGAAGCAAGCGATGTGATGGAGGCGCCGGGGAGGTGATGCCTGTGGGGATTTTGGTCGGCGGCGACTAGGGCTAGGGGTGGCAATTGGGTCGGGTCGGGTCTAATTGGGTCGGGTCTTAAATGGGTCGACCCATAATCGGGTTGGGTCGACCCGACCCATTTATTTATATGGGTCAAAAATCCAAACCCAAAACCAACCCAGTATTATGTGGGTCGACCCGACCCGACCCATTTGACCCATTTAACTAAATGGGTCGGCCGGTCGGGTCGACCCGTTAGCGGTAAATGTTTTGTAGGAACCTTATTCTTACATTCTATAAGTAGATGACAGTGGCATAATGTTGGTTTCAATAAGTTAAAAATCATAAAATCATGTATATCAAATGCAATGCTTCTTATTCTCTGAAATAAAGGTGAAAGTATTAGTGGGATTGAGACAAACTCAGGGATTGTTTATGCAATATAATTTTGTTTATTTATGAGAATGTAGTTAAAATTAAGGGGCTTTAGGTTTTTCATAGAAGATTGTGCAATGTGTATGGTGTATTGGATTTTGATGAAGAAAGGATGGAGAGCTAAATTATGAAGTCCCTGAGCGGAAATGATAAATGATTCCCAAAAAAAAATCTCTGGATCAAAAATATAAAAAGGTAATGGGTCTTAGCGGGTTTGGTGGGTTTGGGTCGACCCGACCCATTTATTAATCGGGTCTGGTGGGTCGACCCGATTACGACCCAAACCCGTATAGCTCAAACCCATACCCACTTACTCTGGGTCGGGTCGGGTCTGAATTGCCCCCCCTAACTAGGGCACACGTTGAGAGAGGGTAAGAGAGAGATGAGAGGGATCACGACCCCAGCCTTTAGCCCATTGAAAGATGACGTGGTATGCCATGTGGCATGCCATGTCATCGCGGGAGCACACCCGGGAGCCCAGCAGGGAGCCAAATAGCATAATTGGGCAGCAAAATAGCATCTTTGAGGATTTATGAATACAACTATGCTATTTGACTCCCCCGCTGGCTCCCGCTCTGACGAGATACGTCAGCATCATTAGCTGAACAAGGGAACGTTTTGGGTCTCGTCCCTCTCTCTCTCTCTCTCTCTCATTCTAATTTCTTTTCATCCTCTTTCTCTCCCTCCTCTCAGCAAAAATATCCCACCTCTTTACCCGTCAATTTGCCGCCAAAGCTCGCCGGCGCCGCCCAGTCCCTCGCCGGCACCGCCCAAGTGTACCCTCTCTCCTCCCTCATTAAAGATCATGATCTCTTTCTCTCCCTCCCTCATCAAAGATAATTTTTCTACAGTGCATGCTTCTCCAACTGTGCTATTAATGTTTACAGTAAACTTACTGAAAACACTAAATATTCAAAAATTTGAACATTCAAAAAATTTACAGTAAATAATTTGAACATTCAAAAATTCTACAGTAAACAGTAAATATTTGAACATCCAAAAATTTACAGTAAACACTAAACATTTTCAGAACATAAAGATTTTATAATAAACATTAAAAAAATGTCAGAATCTCAACAATGATCAGAATCAGAATCAAGAACATGTCCAGAACATCAAAAGATTTACAATAAAGACTAAAAATATCATAGGGGACGAGAATATATCAAAGATAACAAGTCCAATATTGAATTCTGCACCATAACAACTCCAATAATAAGTCTAGAACTAGCAAAAAAAATGTCTCAGGAGTCAGGATAGCAATCTACAAGTCCAGTCTGTACATTTGCAGTGGCAAAACGAGAATGGGCCTGAAATCAAGAAGTGGTCTCAGGATAGCCTTTGTCTTTCGTCTCCTTTGTCCTTCGTCCTCAGGATCAGTGGCAAAACGAGAATCGGAGGACGATCAGCGATAGAGAGGGGCTGGCGACAGCGAATTTTGGGGTCGAGAGAGAAACAAGGGTTTCTTTACTGAGAGAGGCGGTGAGAGAGAAAGAGAGAGAGGGAGGGGGAGGGGGAGAGAGGAGGTTGGGGGGGCGCCGACGAGTGGCTGGAGGCGACGGTGAGGGGCTGATGGCGACGAACTTAGGGTAGAGAGGGGGAGAGAGATGGATGGAGAGAAATTAGAATGAGATATATATATATATATATATAGAGAGAGAGAGAGAGAGAGAGACGAGGCCCCAAAATCCCTTATTCAGTCAATGGTGTTGACGTGGCATGCCACGTCAGCCCGGAAGCACAAGCGGGAGCAAGATGCGGGAGTCAAATAGCAATATTGTTATGAATATCTGACAGGTGAGCTTGGAGATGTCTAGATCGAGTGCTTTTAGATATTTATCAGTTTCGATCTAGAAACCAAAAACCTTATCGGGTGGATCGTAGGTATAATCATTTTCAAACTCAAAACCCAATTACAAACTTGAAATCAGAACAAAGAAGCATGTATAAATGTTAGAAGTTAGGATTTAGTGTCTTGAAAGAAGAAAAATAAACAGAAATTAGAAAATTAGCTTTCTTTTGGTTGTTTGATTGGAATTAGATTTAGCTAGAGTCAAGGGTTTGGTTTGGGGTTGGGGGGGGGGGGGGGGTTTGAGAGAGAGAGGGGGAGGCTAATTTAAACTTTTTTGTGGAATTAGTAATTCTTGATTTTGGGAAATTGGGTGAATTTCGTGGTGGTTTTGAAAGTGAGTTTAGGCTAAATTTATTTTCATCATGATTTGCTAAGTCTTGTGATTTTTGATCGTGTGGCAAGAAACAGGAAGAATTATCTCAATTCTTAAGCTAACTCTTGTTATCGAACAAGACTCAATAGTTAAAATTGGTGAGTTAACCCATTAATAACTCGCACTTTGCCAGAGAAGAGTTTCTAGCCAAACCTCGCAGTTGTCAAACAGAGGTTTACCTTGGGTAATCATGATGGGTGCGTGTAGGTCTGTCAATGGTACGAGTTTGATCCAGATGTGAAATTCGGATGTGACATGTTTAAAGCAGGTAAGATAAAAGATTTTCTACTGCTAGCTTCACCTGTATCTGAATTCATTTATATTTAATAAACGGGTCTGATCCGGTTAAACATGTTTTAAACAGGTTTAAGATTCGATCTGTTTAAAAATTATCAATGAAACATTTATGTCTATATATAGATTAATCTTGAATTTTAAATTGAGATCCTATAGTTTAAAACTAAAACTCAATGAACACTTTGGAGGAAAATAGATTTTTTTTTCTTTTTGGTGCAAATATTAGAAGATAACTTGAAATAAGGGGAAAAAAATTAGAAAAATTGAAATGTTCGTTATGTAATTAATTAGATCCTGTCAGAGGGGTCAAATTTTAATGTCTTAAAACTTGACAGAGTTCTTACGATTAACCAAATATGGTTAAACGGGTTAGATCCATTTATAAAATGGATCCATGTATGAATCCGCTCTCTCAAAACTTGTCGTGCAAACGGGTCGAATTAGGATGCGGTTATATTAAATGGATTTGTATTTGGTAAAAAATAGTATCCGACCTGTACTGTATAGACTGGAGGGTATTACGTCACAGATATTATCTGCACATGATAAGAAATATGGGATTTAAAATGTACTTGAGACAAATCAGGATTGAGTTTGTATATTACATGAATGAATCTAACCATAGATTTCTCACTATCTTCTGACAAGAAACAAGGATTTTAAACTATCCACATTGTTGCGCCCCCGCGCCCCCCTCTCGCTCTGCGCGCGGGCGTCGCAAGTCCTAGGTCGTAAAATGAGTATGAGAAAAGTAAACTGTTAGCAGGGTAAATATATTGTGTTTTATGGTGTTTGGTTGGTAAAGTGAAAGTGTAAATAGGAAAGTATATTGTGTTTTACGGTATTTGCTTGGTAAAATAAATGTTAATTGGAAAGTATATTGTATTTTACGGTGTTTGGTTAGTAATGTAAAAGTATAAGTGAAAAAATTGAGCACAAAATTAACTATAGCAGTGATTTAAATATTATAAATACTATTAAATTAAATCTACTATTGTAAATTAAATTGTATTAATAAATTTGAGATAAAATATTAATAATTTTAATATTTTATTTATAACAATAATATTAATAAAATATTAGTATAATTAGTAAAATATTACTAAAATGTTAACTAAATAAATAATTATAAAATTTTAAGAAAATCTAAAGATCATTAATAAAACTTTAAGAATATTAATAAAATATAAATATTAAAAAAACTTAAGAAAAATAATAAAATATAGTTATAATATTATAATATTACAAAATACTTAAAAAATATTATAATATTATTGTAATTTTATAAAAATATAAAATTAGCATAGTAAAATATAATTAAAATTTTAATAATAAATTATTATTATAATATTATTATAATGAATTATTATTACAATATTAAAATAATAAAATATTAATATAATAATAAAGTATTTTATAATATTAATAAAGTAATTATTTATATTAAAAAATAAATAAATTAAACATGTAGTAGTTTTATATTAAAGCATAATATTGTTATATTAATAAAATATTAACTCTAAATAAAATATTAAAAAAATTGATAAAAGTTTTAATAAAATAATAAAGTATTAAATAAAAATATTAAATTAAAATATTAAATATTAAAATAATAAATAAAACTAAAGATTAAAAATATAAAATAGTTTAATATTTAAATTATAAATTAGACACTATTAAAAATATTAAAAAATATTAAATATTTAATAATGTTAAATTATATATTAATTTTCAAGTAACTGCTTTGGACTGCAAGTGTACCACAAGTGGGATTTACATGACCACGAAACGAAATTAACTGTAGCAACTGCAAGTGGGAAAATGTGGGTATAAAAGTGAGATTTACATGACCACAAAATTAACTGTAGCAACTGCAAGTGGGAAAATGAGAGTTGCATTCTGCAAGTAGTTTTTCAGCTAAACAAACAGCGAAAATGAAAAAGAAGTTTTACAACTTACGACTTGCGGCGTTTTGCGGCGAAACAAACAGACCCGAAGTCACTTGCAACCTTTTTGCTCGTACTATCTCCCTGGGTAGAGTGAAAATACACGTAGAGGTGTGGTGAATAGGTGTACAAACTAATCTAATATTAATGATGCGGAATTAAAAACTATTTAAGCAACTAAAGCTATTAAGCTAACACAAAAGATATAACACTAAAGTGTACCCGAATCCCGGTGAAGAGTTCTGTACTATCTTCATAGGATTCCTCTAGATTAAGAGTTGAGGTGCCACAATGGCTCTCTTGGTTGAATACAAGTGTGAGCAAATAATCCCAAGTATATATCAATTAAGCACAAGAAAATATCAAGCAAGTAATATATATGAATAATAAGATCATGCTAGATATGAAACACAAGTGAGAGAGAGAGAGAGAGATGAGCAATCACAAACACGGGAGAACTGTTTCAAGGTTCGAGCACCCTTGCTCTACGTCCTCGCCTTCAACACTATGAAGGATTTTCACTAAAATCGATCGCAAGATCACTCGGTGCCGCAACACCTACAACGAGTTCACACTAGAACTCTTGGCCCGCCAGTCCCTCACTTATTCCCACAAGAACAACACACGCAAGTACATTAGCTTGCCGAGGCCGCACCTCTACACCGAGCTCTCACAAGAACTCGTCACAAACACGAACCCACAAGTTCGCCTCCTCAAATACAAGATGAACACTTGGAGATCTCAACACTTGATCACCACAAACACTCTCACAACAAAGCTCCTATAGGATGGATTTAGCAATGGAAAGCTCAAGTATGTGTGAGAAAAATAAGATAGAGTAGTGGAGGAAAACTCAAGAAATCTCTTTTGAAAAACACTCTTAAGAACTCTCCTTTTGATATGGAAGTATTAGCCCTAAAATAAGTGGAGAAAATCTCTAAGAGAGATGGGAAAAACTGGCTTTGAAACCCTCTCAAAATCTTGTTAAAAACAGCCCCAAGAGATGGCTTATTTATAGCCTCTCAAAATATAGCCGTTGGCAGCCAACTCAGCAGCAGATTCTGCTGTCGGTCGATTGGCCGGTCGACCGACCAATGGTCATATTTTTGACCGTTGGGGCCTACCGGTCGACCACCTGGTTGACCGTTCCTTGGTTATTGACCTGCCGGTCGACCGCCCGGTCGACCGAGGCCAGATCCAGAGAGCAAAGCTCTCTGGACGGTCGACCGGGTCGGTCGACTGGCCCTCAAGCCAAATGGCCGTGCACGTTCTGTGCACATCGGTCGACGGACTTCTGTCTCGGTCGACCGGTCGGTCGACCGGCAGAAGGCCTGGTCTGATATTTTGGGGATAAAATCTTGGTCATTTAACATCCTATAAAATCCTATAAAATCACATAAAATTCACAAAAATAAGTTCATTGAAATACTTTGAGTTACAAATATGTGTGATAAAAAATCAACACATATTACAAACTTTTTGAACCATTTTTGTGATATAGAATTTTGCATTAAACAAAAATCCGTATTTTTCAAAATCAATCTTTAATTTGAAAAAATGATTTTTTCAAAACTTCTCCAAATACAAAAACAAGATATTTTAAACACTTTTGAAGCTTAATGTGTATGGATATGATCCAATACATATATGAGATGGAATATCTCTACTTTTGACAATAAGCTCTAAAATAAGTTTTGATAAATATAAAACTGAAACACATGATATAGAAACATCAAATAAGTTTTTCTAAACATTTGAATCAATAATGTGTACGGATGAAATCCAAAACACTATAAACCATATAAACTTGTTTTGATGGAATCTAATCATGAAACATAAGAATGATACTTTGAAGTTCAAAAATCAAAACGGTATTTTCTAAAATTAAAACTATTTTATGAAAACACATATAAATTGTGTGTGTGTGTATATATGAGCTTGAGCAATCCACAATTAATTTATCCTTTATATTTTGTCTAAAAATACAAAATCTTAACACTTACAAACATGACACAAGTCTTGAAAAACATCTCTTGAAAATCTTCTTCTCCTTCTTGACTTGTCCAAATCTTAACCAATGAGCTAGACTCCCCTTTGAGTACATGATGCAATTTTGATGCGCGAGCTCTTAAATCAACACGTGCTAGCTTCAAAACTTGACTTCGAATCTTTTGTTGAAGTTAAACACCAACAAAGATCTTGATCAAATATCTGAAACTTATTGATTGCACATATTTATTACATTATTCTTTATTACATATCCACATTTATCATGTAATAAATCTGCTAAATTTCTTTTCTTAAATGTCTATTTTGCAGAAGATAATCATGGGGAGAAAGAGGATAAAATCAAATAAATATCAGTTAAATTCAGATTTAACTAGATCTATTTGGCTAGAGGAGGATGATCCCAAATCCAGTTGGTTAAATTCAGTTATTGGTGAATCAAGTGGTTAAAGCTAAAGATCAACCGAGGATAACATAAAATACAGAGTCCAAATCCAAAGGGATAAATGGATAGAGAGAAGATCAATGGATGAGATGAAGCAATTTTGACTCAGATTCTGACTGGATACATTTAGTATTTGAATTATAACTTTCTCTATCAGAACTTAAATCTGATGATTCAAGATGATCCAGAAAGAGAACGTAAAGGGCTACAACTATTAATTTGATCATTATTTCTAATTCTGTCATTTGATAAGTTATATTTAGCAATCAATATGCCAATAAGCTGCAGATCAGAACTGAATATTCACATCAAATCAAGTTTGGAGATAAGGGGAGGATTCAAATTCAGAAATAGCCAGTTTCCCTTATCTTCATACTCCTCTACCCTCTGCATTTCTCCTATAAATACCTGCAATCTCAAAGGCAAAAAGGTGAACGACCAAGCATAGAGTAGAACTTAGGCTAATTATTAGTTTGTAACTTAGGTTTTTAGTTTTCTTTCATGTAATTTTTGTTTTATTTATGTAACTGAGAGGAGAGGAGACTTTCATGGAGGAATGAGAGCAAACTTGTACTGAAGGTGACACCAGTGTAAGTGATCTTTTCTTCCATTGTTATTTGAATCGAATCGAGGTTTCTTTTTCTTTTCTATTCTTATTTTTGTTCGCTTCCCTCTTTTGTGTTTGTGGATCCAAATGAAACCGATAGCCTCAAAGTTACCTTGTCCTTGCAAGTGCCGTTGATGGCTTATGGTGATGGATATCCATTTCTATGGTAGTATAGCTCGCCCCTTCATTTTATAGTATAAATCGGAAATGGGGAAGATCTCATCTGCCATGCTTCACTCACCTTCAAGTAAAGGTACATTGTCGATACGGGTAAACGGTAAGCAGGCGCCAAAGAGGTAAGTATATTTTTTAGGTTTTAGTTTTTCTTTCTTTTCTTGTAACTTTTAGTGTAGATCACCAACACCATAATCATCCAAATCTCTTTCACTCTTTCAATTTCTTTGTACATATCACTTCTACCACTTTTTTCCTAACTTGACTTTAACTCCATTTTTCTCTTTTCTTTTTAAGAACTAAAAGAAAAATTTTTAACCATTAATTGTAGCATAAAAGAGAACTTGCTTAAAAAGCTTCCATCGCTAGTCCCTCCTTGTGGATCACGACCCGCATAGCCACTTGCCATAGTGGTAGTATTGAGTACTTGCACTCTTTATTCTAAATCTGAAATTCTATATTTTTTGTATCAGGTCCCAACTCAATCAAAATTTTAGCGCTATTGCCGGAGAGGGACGGTAAGTTATTTTCTTTTTAGATTTACATTTTTGGTTAACTTTCTTCTTTGTTCTTGGTGTACAGGTTCAACAAGGAATTTTTGCTGCAATGGACATATAAGTGGCCCTGGACTCTGCTCAAGAAAGCAAAGCCAGAAGCCCTTAGATTTGCTACATTCCTGTGGCAATCTGAGTGAACTACTAACCTGTATTTTCTGCAGGTTGGCTGAATTGTAAAGTTTATATCTGTAACTATTTATTTCCTTGTTTGACTCACTGTATATCCAATTCTAACACAACAATAAAGGTTGATTGTAAATGGTAAAAATGATTTTGACTTTACGTTTAGGCACGTGTCTATTTCATTACATTTTCTATTTACTGTTGAAAAGTGTTGGAGTCAAGGTATGTGTGCATAGCATTTAGTATAAGGTTCATTCTTGTACGAAATATTGCTTGAGTGTTACTTTTTTCTATATACTTATACACTGCACTAAATGATTTAAGGGCTTGTCCTATAAACAAGATAAGGTGGGAAAGTCATTACCCTCTCTTAGCCCATAAACAATCTCCTCACTGACTAACCTAAGCCTAATTAAAACTGAGCAGACGTTGGCCCTAGGTGTTGGCCGGAGGCCTTCCACTCTAGTTTTGATGATGATAACTCATGTAGTTATGTTTACTAATAATCTTGTGATTTTAGTTTCAGATCATGTAACAAGATATTAGTTGGTGATTGCTTCAAAAAGAGGAGTTTGGAAGCCTTCACTTGGTGATTCCCGAGCCCGAGCATCAAGATCACACATAGCCATGCTCGTTGGATCACGGAGTTTGGACCGAGTCGACTTGAAGATGGAAGATCGTCAAGAAGACTTAGGTATCCTAGTTTTAGTTAGTGTGTTTTAGATCCATGTGTAAAGATAAGAATAGTTGATATGCTCAAGTGCACAACACACACGTTTTATGGATTTTGGTTTTCATGAATAGTTTAGATCAAAACAAGTTTAAATGGTTTTTATGTATATTAGATGTGTTCAATATACATACATTCTTCATATCTTAAACAAACTTATTTTGATATGTCTATTCATGTGTTTTAGGAAAAATCAGATTTCCTATTGAAAAAGTCAAGTTTGATAAAATACAAGTTTTGGTTTTGGTAAAAATGTTAAAACACAAAAATGGTTTCATATGCTTGATATTTGAGTTAAAATGTTTATCACAAGTTTATATATCAATGCAAAATGTTAAAACTATTTGGGGATTTTTACAAGACTTAAAAGAATTTTTTAGAAATATATTTAACTGTTTTTCTGACCCAGTCTGTAGCTGACAGGCCAGGTCGGTCGACCGTGCGGTCGACCGAACCATGGGCCGGTCGACCGCAACGGTCGACCGACGTGCACAGCCTTGTGCACGTCTGGCAGACACAGGGCCGGTCGGCCGGTCGGTCGACCGGACCAGAGAGCTTTGCTCTCTGTATCTGGGCGGTCGACCGGATCAGAGAGCCCTGCTCTCTGTATCTGGGCGGTCGACCGGGCGGTCGACCGGTTTGCTCCAACGGTCATATTTATGACCGTTGGCGGTCGACCGGGCCGGTCGACCGCAAGCCTGTCAGGCTGCCAGATCAGCCTAACGGCTAGTTTTCTGTTTGGCCTATATAAACCCCATTTCTTTGGGATTTTGGCTAAGATTTTTAACAAGAAAAATTCTCAGTTTCTCCAGAGTTTAAAAGAAGTTTTCAAAGAGTTTTAAAGCTTAAAGATTTCATTTTTATTGTTTTTTAAGGCTTTTGGAAAATCAAAGAAAACTAGATTTTTGGGATATTGTTTTGGATTTTCATTTCTATCATCTACAAGAGATTTCCCAAGTAGTTTTTCTTTGTGATTTGCTTTCCAAAAACACCTTGATTTCCACTTGAGCTATATCTTCTATCCTAATCTATTAGGATCTTTGTTTTTGTGGAAAAGGAGAGTTTGTGGTCTTTGTAACCACTTGTTGTAAAAACCCTTATTCTTGTTGGGTGCTCCCTCTTTGGTAGAGATTGAGGTTTGTGTTTGCTCCCTCTATTGTGAGGTGGAGTTTGGTTGTTGGCTACGGGCCTTATCCCTCTTTGGTAGAGGTGGATTTGTGGTTGTATTGCCTCGGTGGCATTGTAAGGTTGAGAGAGGAGTTCGGTACTCCTTTTAGTGGATTAGAAATCCTTCTCGGTGAAGGCGGGGACGTAGAGCTAGGGGCTCGAACCTCGGAACATATCTTTGTGTTTGCGTTTGATCCATTGCCTCTTAACCCTCTCTCTCTTTCATTTGTGCAAGCATCATTCTTCATTCATATCATTCATATTGCTTGTGTTGCCTTGCATTATTTCATATTGCTTATCATCCTTATATGCTTGACTTGTTTGTGTGTGTGCTCACTTGTACTTAACCACAAGAGCTTCATATAGCACCTCAACCCTTATCTAGGGGAATCAAGAGGAGTTAGTCCAGAGCCCTTCACGGGAAATTCAGCAACACTTGTGTGTTGTACTAAGTGTGTTGCAAAATTGTTTTAAGCTTCCTCATTTAGCGCATTTAGTTTCTAGATTAGCATTTACACCTATTCACCCCCCTCTAGGTGTTTTTTCAATTGGTATCAGAGCCTACGCTCCTGATATTTAGGTTTAACCACGTAGGAGTGAGATCCTTTGTTTAGCTAATCTACATTTGCATTTGCTTGTTTGCACACATATAGTTTACATCCATGGACTTCATGACCCCACCTATGTTTGACCCTTCCAACATTCTTGTTTGGAAGACTAGGATGTCCATTTACCTCCAAACCCTAGGATATAAGGTTGACCTTGCCATTACCAAGGAATCCTATCTTAGTGATAGCAAGCATATAGGGGCCAATGCACTTGCCCTTGAGGCCATTAGAAGCACGCTTTCAAGAGAACATCTTTTGCTTGTTTCTAATCTTGATTCCGCTTTTGCAGTGTGGAACAAGTTGACAACCTCACCACCTCCAAGCTTCAATTGCAAATCCAACAAGAGGAGGAGTCTAGTGGAGAATCCGAATCACAATGCTTCATGATCCAAGGGAATGACTCCCTTGAGGTACAATCGAAATCTCAACTAGATAGTTTTGATGCTAGTTCTTCATGTGATGAATTTGTTGATGCCCATGCTTTGAATGAAGAACTTTCAATAGTTTGTGAAAAATTAATTGAAAAATATAAAGTTTTGAAAAAGAAGACATTTGCTTTAACTAAAGAAAATGAAAAATTGTCTTCTAAACTTGACAAGATTTTGCAAGAGAAGGTTGAGGCCTATAATGAAAGGGATTCATTGAGATCTCAACTTGATCTTGCACTAAAAGAAAATAATTTTTTAAAATCTAAAAATGATTGTGAAACACTTTTGAAGAAAAACGAAAATTTATCTTCAAAAGTTGATTTTGTTTTAAAAGAGAATGTTGCTTTGAAAAATAAAATAATTTCTATTTCAAATGATTTAGATGTTTGTTTAAAGAAAAATATTGTTTTACAAATAGGATTGGTGCACATGTTTGCCATGCTAGGGTAGTATCTCACACCTCACCCATTGCATGTTCCACATCTTCTTTAATTGAAAAAGATATATCCATGCTAAGAAGAGTGTAGATTGTTTGGGCTCCACTTTGAGTCATTGTGCCATGAACCATACACGCTTGGAATCCTTGGTTCGAAAGAAACAAGTTCCATTTATGCATGCACACCTTCCACGGCATACACATGCTCCTCACGGACACCATCATACTTTGTATGCTCATGTGTACACTTGTACACATTGTGGACGTAAGGGCCACCTTGCTAAATTTGTTTTAATCGTATACATGATTGTAATTTAGCAAATAAATTTGTTTGGGTTAGAAATGGTACTAACCCCCATGGACCCAAAAAGTTGTGGGTACCAAAGACCACCCCTAGTGTTTTTCATGTAGGTGTGGGCTCTCGCATGACGTGAGAGTAGCGGTACCTTGGAGTGGATGCGTTCCGAGCTTCATGAGGACTATTTTGGATGCATCACTTTCAAGGAAAGGTTTGGTGGAGATGACCACCATGTTTTGGAGACAAGGAAAGTTGCCTTCTAGGTTTTTGGTAACGATTCCTAACTCCTTATTTATGTTTGCATGCTTTTCATGTTTATTATTTATAGCATGTTTTGATGTTATGTAAATGCCATGTTTATTAGATCATTGACATGCATGTATAGCCTTTGAGACACCCATGTTTAATATGGACTATTATTTTTGTGTTCTTACCTTTGTTTAGCTATCATGTTAATCATAGCTCTAATAACTTGTGTATTTACATAATAATCATGTTTATGTTTTTTATGTTGATTTATATCCTGTTTTATGCTTCATGTCTTGAATAGATGTTTAAATGTTAGTTTTCATTAAGACTAGAATTTATACTTATGCATATAGTGGGCCACAAATAAATCTATATATATTTGAGCTTGAATGCTCATTTGAACCCATTAGATGTGCTAGTATAGTCTAATTTTGATGATCCATGCATTTTAAACTTGTATTCCCATTTTGGTTTTGTTTTATGATCATGTGTTTTTTATTTCATGTATATGTCTATTTTGCCAAACTTTAAGATATACATGTATACCCCTTGAGTCATTTGCTTTTCATGCAAATCTATACATATGGACTCAATTGTGTTAGGGATATGTATGTATACTTTTTGTGTTGATAAATCATACATATACCTTGAAATGAAATTTGTTTTAATGGAAATTTAGTTTTTCATGTTTCCATGTTTTTTTTGTTTAACTTCATGTATATGTCCATTTTATCCAAATTATTGTTAACATATACATCCTTTGAGCCACGTGCCTTCATGCATATATCTTTGTGGACTCGTTGTGTTTGGATATGTATGTATACTTTAGTTTGTATAGGACATACATATACCTTGAAGATTAAATCAGTTTTGATGATTTTCATGTTTCAAGGAATATTGAGCTTATTGTCCATCTTTCATGATTATGATCTTCACATCCTATTTGTACACTCACATTTATTGTTTACTCATGTTTTATTTGTTGGCCTAAAAGGTTACACTCTCCATTTATTGAGTTTTGATGATGACAAACAAATTAGTGCTATTTTGGTACTAATGAGTTTGTTTAAGATAAGTTTCAGGTTAGTACCATATTTGGAGGCCATTGCTTAGCTATTGCAACAACTTCTAGGTTTCATGAAGCAAAGAAGGCATATTGCATATCAAGGAAGGAACATAGAAGAAGGAGCTCTAGCAAGGCATAGCATGGCTCAAGACTTGAAAATTGCTCAACAAGATTTGTTTTTAGTTTTATAGGTCTAGAATTTGTTGGCCCAAAGGCCTTCCACTCTAGTTTTGATGATGACTCACTCATGTAGTTATGTTTACTAATAATCTTGTGTTTCTAAGTTTCAGATCATTAGCAGGTTATTAGTTTTGATGATTAGCTTCAACAAGGGTTTTGGAAGCATATCATGGTGATTCCGGTGCCAAAGCTTCAAGATTATACCTTTGCACTTGGAAGATCACGGTTTGGGAGCTAGTCTACTTGAAGATAGAAGATCTACAAGCAAGACTTAGGTATCCTAGTTTAGATAGAGTTTTTAGATCCATTTGTAAAGCTTAGTTTAGTTGATATGCTCAAGTGCACAACACACAAGTTTTATGTTTTGATATTTGGTTTTCATGAATAGTTTGATCAAAACAAGTTTTCATATTCTATATGTATAGTAGATGATTTCTTTCTATACATACATGCGTTAACCTTCAAGATAAACTTATTTTGATATTTCTATTCATGTTTGGAAAATCATGTTTGATAAAAATACATGTTTGGTTTTTGATTGAATCGGTTTGGATTTCAAGGCTTGACACCCTTCTATAGTTATTATCATAACTTTTTATTTTTATATTCAAATAACATGATTTAACTTTCATCTCAAAGATAACTTTCAGATCTAAATTTCTTATTTAATAACCATTTCCTGATTCTAATTTTAAAGTTGTCAAATATTTGGTTGAAATCTGTTCTTGTTCTGAAAACAGTTTACAGTTTCTGTTTTGACACCTTTTAGTATTTTATTGATAAACTTTTAATTCTGAATTGATATTGATTTGATTTAAGTTGCATTAGAAAGTAGACTTCAATATCTACAACTTCATCCTATATACTTATTTCCAAATTCGAACGTTTTAGACCTCAAAAATGCGTTCCAACCTGACCTATTTTTGCTGTCTGCCAGGTTGGGCCAGTCGACTGGGACAGTCGACTGGGCCAAGCGGCCAGTCGACCGACCAGTCGACCGGACGTGCACAAAACTGTGCACGTCAGCCAGTCGACCGGCCAGTCGACTGTACTGAAACAGGTTTGGTCTCGGGTTGTTACCAGTCGACCGACCAGTCGACCGGCAGCTGTCAACGGTCAAAAATAGCCGTTGGACGGTCGACCGGCCAGTCGACCGACCGCCTGTCAGGCTGACACGTCAGCCTAACGGCTAGTTTTGTATAGGGGCTATATAAACCCCATTGTTTGGAGTTTTTGGTTAAGATTTTTGTGCTAGTTTTTCCAGATCTTTTTCATTGTTTTAAAAGTGTTTTCAAAAGAGTTTAAGTGCTAAAAGTGATTCATCTTTATTTGTTTTGTGTTTTTGGAAAATCAAAGAAAATAGGATTTGGGATATTTGTGTTGATTTTCATTCTATATCTTTTGGCAAGAATTTTCCCAAGTATTTTTCTTTGTTGCTTGTTTCCAAAACACTTAGTTTCCACTTGAGCTATATCTTCTATCCTAAGTTATTAGGATCTTTGTTTTGTGTGGAAAAAGAAAAGAGAAAAAGAAAGAGAAGTGTTTGAGGTTGTTGTTGTAAACCTCTTTATTGTAAAACACCCTTGTTATTTGTGAATCCTCTTAGGTAGAGGTGATCGGGTGATTGAGTTTGTTGTGAGCCTCTTCGGTAGAGGTTGTGGGTTTGTTGTATTTCGGCTACGGGCCGTATACCTCTTCGGTAGAGGTGTGGATTGTGGTTGTATAGCCTCGGTGGCTTTGTAAGGTTGAGAGAGGAGTTTGGTACTCCTATAGTGGATTGGGAAATCCTACACGGTGGTGTAGGCGGGGATGTAGAGCTAGGGGCTCGAACCTCGAAACACATCTTGGTCTTTGCGTTTGATCCAATTTCTCTCAACTCTACTCTTTTTACATTTGTGCAAGCATCATCCATTCATATCATCATATATACTTGCTTGTGTTTTGAGCATTGTTTCATATTGCCTTGCATATATTTCTATTGCAATTCATCTATACTTGCTTGGCTTAATTGTGTGCATTGTATTGCTATATCCTTGATTGCTTGGATTGCTTGTGTGTGTGTGCCTAACTTATACTCATCCAACAAGAGCTTCACATAGCACCTCAACCCATTTTAAGGGGAATCAAGAGGAGTTAGTTCAGAGCCTCGCAAGGGGAATTCGGCTACACTTGTTGAATTGTATTAGTTTGTCCAACATTTGCATTAGCTTCCGCTTTTAGAGCATTAGAGTTTGCATTTAGCCTTAGATTAGCATTTACACCTATTCACCCCCCTCTAGGTGTACTTTCAGAATTTTGTTAAAGAATGATGAATAGGTTTGAAGCTCAATCACACACGTTTTTGCGCACATATTGTTTCTAAGATGATTTTCTATAAAATGTACAAAATATTTTTGATACAAAATCCTCTGCCTACAAATCAATTTTAAGTTTTATACTTAGTACTATTTAAAGATATTTTTCATAAAAATCAAAGTCTTTTCAAATTGTGTTTTAAACTCATCTTTTGACCTGAGCCGGTCGACCGCACCAGTCGACCGTGCCTGTGTCAGTCTTGTCCGGTCGACCGGACAAGTCGACCGTGGTTCTGGCAGATGCACGTATCAGTGTGCATGTTTGCCGGTCGACCGGGCGGTCGACCTGACTGCAATAGCTTTGCTCTCGGTTTGTTGGGTCGACGGGGCGGTCGACCGTATGCCTGTAACGGCTCTATTTTTGTATAGGCGGTCGACCGACCGGTCGACCGGACTAGCCGTTGAACAGTAAACGGCTATTTTCTGGGCTGTTTTAAATTTTGTCTTTTTGTGTTTAAAATTGATTTAAGGGATATATTTCAAACCTAATACTCTCTGATTAATCCTAATTATGTTTTATCCCTTAACCCTAGCCCTCTCCTATAAATAGGGGTGTTTGGGGAGAGATTGTTTACAACAATTAATCACAAGAGAAAAATTCAAAAGTTTCCAAGTTTAAGGCTTTCAAAAGATCTTGGTTTTTGTGCTGAAATTCTCTCATTTTCTGAAGTGTTTTTCAAAAGAATTCTCTGATTTCATTTTCTTTTCTCCTTACACACAAGAGCTTCATTCCTACTCATTATTCTCTAAGGACCTTTTGTAAGGGAAGAGACATTTGAAAGAGAGAGTTTGTGGTCTTTTGACTACTCAGAAATGCTTGTAATTGAGATTGTGGAGTTGGGTACTCCGGTGTAATTGTGATTTCTTTGTGATAGTGGAAGTAGCTATAATCCTTCTGGGGAAGGCGGGGAGTAGAGCTGGGTGCTCGAACCTCGATAACATATCCTTGTGTTTGCGATTGGTTACATTCTTGCACTCCTTTACTTTACTTTACTTGCACTTATTTCTTGCTTATCATCATCATTGCCATATTTACTTGCTTTCATTCATCTTGTGAATCTTGTTGGGTGATTGTTACTTCTTAATTTTTAATTTGTCCATTGATTAGCATTATCACCTATTCACCCCCCTCTAGGTGATTTTCAATTGGTATCAGAGCTTGGACTCTAGGTTTGGCTTAACATCCATAGAGAGATCCTTAAAATTTGCTAATCAACATTTTCATTCATACATTCATACACTAGTAAACATGGCCGATAACATTAAAACCCCTCATAAATTTGATGGACTTAATTTCCCTATTTGGAAGGTTAGGATGACTATATTTTTGCAATCTTTGGGTAGCTTAGTGGTCAAGTCCTTGACCAAACCCTATGTAGCACCCGATAGTGATGAGAGCACTTGGATCGACTTCAACTTTAGAGAATATGAGGCTAACTCCAAGGCCCAAACTCCCTATTAACCGCCTTGAATGAGGATGACCTTACACGGGTAATTCATTGCCAATCCGCCTATGAGATTTGGCAACATTTATTGGTCACACACGAAGGGACTTCACAAGTCAAGAGAGCTAAGATAGATCTCTTGAGGTCCCAATATGAGTCATTTAAAATGATTGATGATGAGTCTATTGATAGTATGATTACAAGATTTACTAAAATCACTAATGGTCTTTCTTCCTTAGGTGATGACATCTCCAACGATCAAAAGGTGCGGAAAGTGATTCGGGCTCTTCCGTCTTCATGGGAGATAAAGGCCACCACCTTAAAAGAATTGAACGATAAGGACGAGATGGACCTCATTAGTCTCATTGGGAACCTAAAGACCCATGAGATGGAGAAGAAGGCAAGAGAAGAGGCCACTGCTTCAAAGAAGAAATCCATAGCCTTCAAGACTTCATCCACCAATGATGACGATGAAGAAGACGAAGAAGAAGATGAGGAGCTAACTCTACTTGTGCGGAACGTCAAGAGGTTGTACCGGAAGAACAAGCTCAACTTCGGAGAAAATTTGAAGGCAAAGAGGAGAGAAGGATCATTTGCTACAATTGCCGCAAACCCAGACATATCATGGCGGATTGCCCGGAGTTCAAGAAGAAGATGACTTCCTCCTTCAAGCCAAAGAAGCCGGAGGAAAAGAAAGCATACAAGGCAACGTGGGATTCGGAAAGCGAGTCCGAAGAAGAGGTGGATACGGCAAACATGTGTTTCATGGCAAACACTCCAAAGGTAACCTCTCAATCTCTTGATGATGAAGATGATGAATTAAGTAAGGAAGTTCTAGTACATGCTTTTGTTGAACTTTCCGAAACTTATGATAACAAGAAACTTGAATGCTTAAAATTGCAAAAGGAAGTTGCTTTTCTCAAAAATAAACTTGCTATGGTTTCTAAAGAAAAGGATGATATTTCTTCTAATCTTATTTCTATTCAAAATGAGTTTAATGCCTACAAGGTTTCTTGTAAGGGAAAATCTCCTATTGTTGATGAAAAAGAAATTTCCTCTTTAAAAATTAAAATGGTTGATTTTGAAAAAGTTTTGAAAGATTGTGCTTTTAACACTAAGAAACTTGAAGAAAAGTTTTCCAAAAAGCACACCTCTCATGCTAAAAATTCACATGCTCACACTACACATGCTAAATCTTTTCATGCTCACAACTCTCATGCTCACAAATCACACACTCATTATGCTTTCAAATATGGTAGAGTATATAGATGCACATATTGTGGTAAGAATGGACATTTAGCTAAATTTTGCTATGACCAAGTTAATAGATCAAATAATCTTGTTTGGGTTAATGAAACTAACCCTCTAGGACCAAGAAAATGTGGGTACCAAAATCAAGTCCTAAATTATTTGATGTAGGTACACACCAAGGCTCCAAGACGTAGGGAGCGGTGGTACCTTGATAGTGGTTGTTCAAGACATATGACGTGGGATATCAATAACTTTACAACCCTATCAAGGTACATGGAAGGTGGCTCCGTCACCTTCGGGGATGACTCCAAAGGAACTATCATCGGTATAGGTAACATTCAAATTGGTGCATCTCTTATTATAGAGAATGTTGTTTTAGTAGATGGTTTAAAACATAATTTGCTTAGCATTAGTCAACTTTGTGACCGTGGACTTAAAGTTGTTTTTGATGATTCTTCTTGCAAGATTTTTGATGTTAAATCCGATGTTTGTATTCTTACCGGTTTTCGTGATAATAATGTTTATATTATTGACATGCTTAATTTAGATTGTTCTACTAAATGCTTGAATGCTTTTGATGAAAATTCTTGGCTTTGGCATAGAAGATTAGGACATGCATCTTTTGACCATCTTACTAGAATTAATTCTAAGGATTTAGTAAAGGGTATACCTTACTTGAAGTTTGAGAAAGACTACATTTGTGGTGCGTGCCAACTTGGGAAACAAACCAAGTCTTCCTTCAAACCAATTAAGGATATCATGACTACTAGGCCCTTAGAACTAATTCATATGGATCTTTTTGGACCAACACAAACTAAAAGTTTAAATGGTAGTAGATTTGCATTTATTTTAGTTGATGATTTTTCCCGTTTCACTTGGGTTTTCTTCTTGCAAAATAAAGATCAAACTTTTTCTCACTTCAAAATTTTTCGAAAAAGGGTTGAAAAAGAAAAAGGATTTTCGATTTTGAGAATAAGGAGTAATAGAGGTGGTGAGTTTGTTAACCAACTCTTCATGACTTATTGTGATGAAAAGGGAATCAAGCATGAAATGTCTTGTCCTAGGACTCCACAACAAAATGGAGTAGTAGAAAGGAAAAATAGAACACTTCAAGAGATGGGTAGGACAATGATAAGTGAATATGACCTCCCTCAATATTTATGGGTCGAGGCCGTAAACACCGCATGCTATATTTCAAATCGTATTTATGTGTGTAAGAATTCTTCCAAAACATCTTTTGAAATGTATCATTCTAGAAAACCTAATGTTGCATATTTTAAAGTTTTTGGATGCAAGTGTTTTGTTTTAAATACTAAGGAGAATTTGGGTAAATTTGATGCTAAGGCTTGTGAAGCTATCTTTGTTGGATATTCTTCTACTAGCAAAGCATATAGAGTATTTAATAGATCTTCACTTACTATTGAAGAAACCATGCATGTTAAATTTGAAGAATCTAATGTGTTTGTTGAGAATGTTGTAGAGATTGAACCATTAGGTGAAGACATGGAGAGACTATCCTTGAAGGACTCACCCGCTCAAGAAGAAAAGCAAGAATCAATTGGTGATGTTCAAGAGGATAAAGAGGAAAGCTCTCAACCGCTTCCTAAAGCTTGGAGATACGCTACAAATCATCCTAAGGAGCTCATCTTGGGTGATGCATCTAAAGGAGTCACAACGCGCTCCAAACTCCATGACCTATGTGAAAAGTCACCTAGAGGGGGGGTGAATAGGTGACAATGCAAATCAAGGGCAAATTAAAAATTTAAAGCTACAACAATCACAAGATGAATGCTAGCAAGTAAGTATGACAATGAATATGATGAGTAAATAATAAGTGCAAGCAAAATAGAGTAAGAATTGCAAGAATGTAAACCAATCGCAAACACAAGGATATGTTATCGAGGTTCGAGCACCCAGCTCTACTCCCCGCCTTCCCCAGAAGGATTCTAGCTACTTCCACTATCACAAAGATCTCAATTACAATGGAGTACCCAACTCCACAATCTCAGTACAAGAAATTTCCTTGGTAGTCAAAAGACCACAAACTCTCTCTTTCAAATATCTCTTCCCTTACAAAGGTCCTTAGAGAATATTGAGTAGGAATGAAACTCTTTTGTGTGTAAGGAAAAGAAATTGAAATCAGAGAAAAACTTTTGAAAACCCTTCAGAAATTGAGAGAATTTAGCTCAAAAACCAAGAACTTTGAAAGCCTTAAACTTTTGAATTTTTGCAAAGATTGTTGTTGTAACCAATCTCTCCCCAAACACCCCTATTTATAGGAGACGGCTAGGGTTTAGGGATAAAACATATTTACTGATGTTTAGGAGATAATTAGATCAAAATATATCCTTAAACGAATTTTTAAACACAAAAGACAAAAATAAACAGCTCTTAAAAAATCTGCCCGTTACTGTTCAACGGCTACATCGGTCGACCGGGCCGGTCGACCGGTAGTATAAAAAATTTGACCGTTACAGGCGAGCGGTCGACCGACCCAGTCGACCGATAAAACCTGTGAGCAAAAATAATAGTCCGGTCGACCGCCCCGGTCGACCGACAGACGTGCACACGGATACGTGCATCTGCCAGGACTTCGGTCGACTGGTCCGGTCGACCGGACCAGACTGACACAGACTCGGTCGACCGACCCGGTCGACCGGATCAGGTCAAAAAGTCAACTTTAAAAAGAAAACAAAGAGGATTTTGATTTTAACAAAAATACTTTTGAACAGGGATTAGTATAAAATACAAATATATATCTGTAGGCAAAAACTTGTATGCAAAATATTTTTGTATAATTTATAAGAAATTATTTTGGAATGAGCATGTGCACAAAAACGTGTGTGATAGAGCTTCAAACCTATCCACTATTCTTTAACATACTATAAACTGAAAAACAAATTACATGAAGACTTTTTGTGCTATCTTCAAGTCTTTGAGCCATCCAATGCCTTGCTAGTGCCTTCTCTTCTATGATCCTTCCTTGATGTGCAATTTGCCTTCCTTGCTTTGTGGAACTTAGAAGTTCTTGCAATAGCTAAGCAAATGGTCTCTAAACATGGTACAAACCTGAAACTTATTTTAACAAACTTGTTAGTACCAAATAGCTCATATTTGGTTTGTCATCATCAAAACACAAAACAATTGGAGAGTGTAACCTCTTGGGCCAACACTATGTGGTAACTTTGCTTTCATTTCTCATTTTGAACCCAAAGGCATTCTCGAAGCCGAGACGGACCCATATTGGTTGCTTGCCATGCAAGAGGAACTCAATCAATTTGAGCGCAACCAAGTTTGGCACCTTGTTCTTAAGCCCCACGATAGACCAATAATTGGTACTAAGTGGATCTTTAGAAACAAGATGAATGAGTCCGGAAATGTCATTAGGAATAAAGCTAGGTTAGTGGCCCAAGGTTACACTCAAGTTGAGGGAATTGACTTTGAGGAGACCTTTGCACCCGTAGCACGGCTTGAAGCCATACGGATGACACTAGCTTTTGCATCTTTCAAAAATTTTAAACTTTTTCAAATGGATGTGAAAAGTACATTTTGAATGGTTTTATTAATGAAGAAGTTTATGTTTCTCAACCTCCCGGTTTTGTTGATCATGTTCATCCCGATTTTATTTTTAAACTTGATAAAGCTTTATATGGATTGAAACAAGCTCCTAGAGCTTGGTATGAAAGGCTTTCTAGTTTTCTAATTTCAAATGATTTTGTTAAAGGCAAAGTAGACACAACTCTATTTACTAAGCATGTTGATAATGATATATTAATTGTGCAAATTTATGTAGATGATATAATTTTTGGTTCTACTAATGAGCTTTTATGCAAGGATTTTGAAAAGGTCATGCAACTTGAATTTGAAATGTCTTCAATGGGTGAGCTCAATTTCTTCCTTGGACTCCAAATCAAGCAATTGCAAAACGGGACGTTCATAAGTCAAGCCAAGTACGCAAAGGAACTCGTAAAGAAGTTTGGACTTGAAGGCTCAAAGACTTGCAACACTCCCATGACAACTACAACTAAGCTTGATAAAGATGACCAAGGTAAAAATGTTAATATTAAATTATATAGAAGCAGATAGGAAGTCTTTTATATTTAACGGCAAGTAGGCCGGATATCATGTTTTGTGTGTGTCTTTGTGCTAGATTTCAATCGTGTCCTAAAGAGTCCCATCTTATTGCGGTAAAACGCATTATTCGTTATATTAAGGGCACTATTGGGATGGGTCTATGGTATCCGAAAACCGGAGATTTCTCAATGACGAGTTATTCGGATGCCGACTATGCGGGTTGTAGAGTAGATAGAAAGAGTACTAGTAGGACATGTCAATTTCTTGGTAATTGTCTTGTTTCATGGTCCTCTAGGAAACAAAATTCCGTAGCACTCTCAACCGCCGAGGCGGAGTATGTTGCCGCGGGGGCTTGTTGTGCACAAGTCCTTTGGATGAAACATACTCTCCTTGATTTTGATTTGCATTTTGATCATATAAAAATATTTTGTGATAATACTAGTACTATACACATGACTAAGAATGCAAATCAACATAATAAGACCAAGCACATTGAGATTAGATATCACTTTCTTAGAGATCATTTTGAGAAAGAAGATATAGATATTGATTATGTTTCTACGGATTTGCAACTAGCCGATATTTTCACTAAACCTCTTGATTTTACTAGATTTTCGTTTATTTGTGGAGAGCTTAATGTTTGTATTATTGATTAAACATGTGATTCCTAACCCTTTTTGATGTATGATAAAAAGGGGGAGAATAAGTTAGTGCATGATAAAAATAAATTTATATGGTTTTGGTTCCATATGAGTTTATATGAGTTTATATATGTTTTTGTTGTCTTGTTTTGTTTTCATGCGTTTTAAGAATTCTTTTCTTGTGCTTTGTTAAGTATCAAGAAAATAACATGTGATTTTCATTATTGTTTCAATTGGTTTAAATTGGTTTGAAGAGCATATATGTTTTTATGTTTTCAATGAATTCTTGTGTTTTGAGTTTAAATGTTTTCTTTATATAGCATAATTTGAGGGGGAGTTTTCTCCTCCCCTATATTTTTATCTTGTAGCCTATTTGTTTTGTCATCATCAAAAAGGGGGAGATTGTTGGCCCAAAAGGTTACACTCTCCATTTATTGAGTTTTGATGATGACAAACCAAATTAGTGCTATTTTGGTACTAATGAGTTTGTTTAAGATAAGTTTCAGGTTAGTACCATATTTGGAGGCCATTGCTTAGCTATTGCAACAACTTCTAGGTTTCATGAAGCAAAGAAGGCATATTGCATATCAAGGAAGGAACATAGAAGAAGGGGCTCTAGCAAGGCATAGCATGGCTCACGACTTGAAGATTGCTCAACAAGATTTGTTTTTAGTTTTATAGGTCTAGAATTTTGTTAAAGAATGATGACTAGGTTT
Organism: Agave tequilana; assembly: GCA_038442645.1. Lineage (NCBI taxonomy): Eukaryota > Viridiplantae > Streptophyta > Magnoliopsida > Asparagales > Asparagaceae > Agave > Agave tequilana. The sequence continues at coordinate 50,073 of JAVJIF010005117.1, forward strand.
GAAGCTCAATCACACACGTTTTTGCGCACATATTGTTTCTAAGATGATTTTCTATAAAATGTACAAAAATATTTTTGATACAAAATCCTCTGCCTACAAATCAATTTTTAAGTTTTATACTTAGTACTATTTAAAGATATTTTTCATAAAAATCAAAGTCTTTTCAAAATTGCATTTTAAACTCATCTTTTGACCTGAGCCGGTCGACCGCACCAGTCGACCGTGCCTGTGTCAGTCTTGTCCGGTCGACCGGACAAGTCGACCGTGGTTCTGGCAGATGCACGTATCAGTGTGCATGTTTGCCGGTCGATCGGGCGGTCGACCTGACTGCAATAGCTTTGCTCTCGGGTTTGTTGGGTCGACCGGGCGGTCGACCGTATGCCTGTAACGGCTCTATTTTTGTATAGGCGGTCGACCGACCGGTCGACCGGACTAGCCGTTGAACAGTAAACGGCTATTTTCTGGGCTGTTTTAAATTTTGTCTTTTTGTGTTTAAAATTGATTTAAGGGATATATTTCAAACCTAATACTCTCTGATTAATCCTAATTATGTTTTATCCCTTAACCCTAGCCCTCTCCTATAAATAGGGGTGTTTGGGGAGAGATTGTTTACAACAATTAATCACAAGAGAAAAATTCCAAAAGTTTCCAAGTTTAAGGCTTTCAAAAGATCTTGGTTTTTGTGCTGAAATTCTCTCATTTTCTGAAGTGTTTTTCAAAAGAATTCTCTGATTTCATTTTCTTTTCTCCTTACACACAAGAGCTTCATTCCTACTCATTGTTCTCTAAGGACCTTTTGTAAGGGAAGAGACATTTGAAAGAGAGAGTTTGTGGTCTTTTGACTACTCAGAAATTGCTTGTAATTGAGATTGTGGAGTTGGGTACTCCGGTGTAATTGTGATTTCTTTGTGATAGTGGAAGTAGCTAGAATCCTTCTGGGGAAGGCGGGGAGTAGAGCTGGGTGCTCGAACCTCGATAACATATCCTTGTGTTTGCGATTGGTTTACATTCTTGCACTCCTTTACTTTACTTTACTTGCACTTATTTCTTCCTTATCATCATCATTGCCATATTTACTTGCTTTCATTCATCTTGTGAATCTTGTTGGGTGATTGTTACTTCTTAATTTTTAATTTGTCCATTGATTAGCATTATCACCTATTCACCCCCCCTCTAGGTGATTTTCATTATTTTCATGAGTCATATTTATGCTTAATTGACTTGAGTGTTGGCTATCTTGTGAGTTTCATTTTTCATGAAAAATATTTATGTTTTATTCCTTACTTGAAGGATTTCGTACTAGTTTACAATTCATATAACTAGTTGCGATATTCTTCATTTGGTAGAGTTTTTCAAACAAACCTTATTTTCAAACCTATTTTTGAAAACCCCTACCATCCACGGGCGGATGGATGGGCGATCATGCTCATGTATGCTTTATATTGAAAATCATTTTAAACTTGAACATGATTGGGTGGTAGTTATATGATGTATACACTTGATCATTATTGTTATTTCAATTGGTATCAATATTGACACTTCTTTGTATACTCATATAGTGTTTTTGTGTAAGTTAAATTGAAAGCATACATACACATAACATATGGTATTAGTTTTCAATTTCAATAGTATCAATTTCGATTGGTATTAAATTTTTCATACATATATATTTTGTTTATGCTAAGCTTGAGCTTCAACTTTGTTTCAATTGATTCAATTTTCAATTGGTTTCTTTAACAAGCTTATGCATGTGCTTTGTTGGTATTTCATAAAGGGGGAGAAAATTCGATTTTCATATTTCAATTGGTATTTGTATTTTCACTCCCATGCTTTATGATAGAAAATAAAAAGTTTAAATTGATATCATATACTTAAAAAAAATACTCTCTTTTGATATCAAGATGTTTATTTGAATGTTTTAATTTGGTATCTCAAAATTTTGTTTAAAAATAAATATAAAAGTTTTGATTTGTATTGCCTATATGCAAGGAGAGCTTAACATCTCTTCTACATATGATTCATGTTGAGTGTATCTTGTATTGAGGAGCTTGACATCTCTTCTTTATGTGATACACGTGTGTAGGGGGAGCTTCACATCTCCTCTTATGCATTGCATAGTGTACGTTATGTGAATTAGGGCTTGTCATCCCTCCTTCATCTAATGTATTTATGTAGGGAAGCTTCACATCTTCCTCTTCATGAATGTATATCGCATATACCATTTATTTATTGACCTATGTTTACTTTCAATTGGTATCAAGATGCTACTTTGTCATATTTTCAATTGGTACCTTAATTGATTGTCACCCCTATTTTGTTTTTGTTTTTTTTAGACAAAAAGGGGGAGAACATTGTTTTTATTAACCCCTTTGTTGATTCATTGTTTCGAACAAAAGGGGGAGAAAAATTTATTGATTTAGTTTTGCTTTTACCCTTTTTATTGATGATTATTTCTTTGTAGCAAAAAGGGGGAGAAGATTTTGTTTTGTTTTGATTGTTTACCCTTTTGTTGATGATTGACAAAAAGGGGGAGAATAATTTGTGTTTATGCATGTTTATGTGTTTTATGCATGATCTATGCATTATCATTTTTATCATGTTTAATATATTAGTTTATTTGTTTATGCATGAGTTAAGGGGAAGCTTCTTTGAAGCTTAACTTTAATCATGCATATATAACTCTATGAGTTTTGTCATCATCAAAAAGGGGGAGATTGTTGGCCCGGAGGCCTTCCACTCTAGTTTTGATGATGATTAACTCATGTAGTTATGTTTACTAATAATCTTGTGATTTTAGTTTCAGATCATGTAACAAGATATTAGTTGGTGATTGCTTCAAAAAGAGGAGTTTGGAAGCCTTCACTTGGTGATTCCCGAGCCCGAGCATCAAGATCACACATAGCCATGCTCGTTGGATCACGGAGTTTGGACCGAGTCAACTTGAAGATGGAAGATCGTCAAGAAGACTTAGGTATCCTAGTTTTAGTTTAGTGTGTTTTAGATCCATGTGTAAAGATAAGAATAGTTGATATGCTCAAGTGCACAACACACACGTTTTATGAATTTTGGTTTTCATGAATAGTTTAGATCAAAACAAGTTTAAATAGTTTTTATGTATATTAGATGTGTTCAATATACATACATGCTTCATATCTTAAACAAACTTATTTTGATATGTCTATTCATGTGTTTTAGGAAAAATCAGATTTCCTATTGAAAAAGTCAAGTTTGATAAAATACAAGTTTTGGTTTTGGTAAAAATGTTAAAACACAAAAATGGTTTCATATGCTTGATATTTGAGTTAAAATGTTTATCACAAGTTTATATATCAATGCAAAATGTTAAAACTATTTTTGGGGACTTTTACATGACTTAAAAGAATTTTTTAGAAATATATTTAATTGTTTTTCTGACCCAGTTTATGACCCAGTCTGTAGCTGACAGGCCAGGTCGGTCGACCGTGCGGTCGACCGAACCATGGGCCGGTCGACCGCAACGGTCGACCGACGTGCACAGCCTTGTGCACGTCTGGCAGACACAGAGCCGGTCGGCTGGTCGGTCGACCGGACCAGAGAGCTTTGCTCTCTGTATCTGGGCGGTCGACCGGGCGGTCGACCGGATCAGAGAGCCCTGCTCTCTGTATCTGGGCGGTCGACCGGTTTGCTCCAACGGTCATATTTATGACCGTTGGCGGTCGACCGGGCCGGTCGACCGCAAGCCTGTCAGGCTGCCAGATCAGCCTAACGACTAGTTTTCTGTTTGGCCTATATAAACCCCATTTCTTTGGGATTTTGGCTAAGATTTTTAACAAGAAAAATTTTCAGTTTCTCCAGAGTTTAAAAGAAGTTTTCAAAGAGTTTTAAAGCTTAAAGATTTCATTTTTATTGTTTTTCAAGGGTTTTGGAAAATCAAAGAAAACTAGGTTTTTGGGATATTGTTTTGGATTTTCATTTCTATCATCTACAAGAGATTTCCCAAGTAGTTTTTCTTTGTGATTTGCTTTCCAAAACACCTTGATTTCCACTTGAGCTATATCTTCTATCTTAATCTATTAGGATCTTTGTTTTTGTGGAGAAGGAGAGTTTGTGATCTTTGTAACAACTTGTTGTAAAAACCCTTATTCTTGTTGGGTTGCTCCCTCTTTGGTAGAGGTTGAGGTTTGTGTTTGCTCCCTCTATTGTGAGGTGGAGTTAGGTTGTTGGCTACGGGCCTTATCCCTCTTCGGTAGAGGTGGATTTGTGGTTGTATTGCCTCGGTGGCATTGTAAGGTTGAGAGAGGAGTTCGGTACTCCTTTAGTGGATTAGAAATCCTTCTCGGTGAAGGCGGGGACGTAGAACTAGGGGCTCGAACCTCGGAACATATCTTTGTGTTTGCGTTTGATCCATTGCCTCTTAACCCTCTCTCTCTTTCATTTGTGCAAATCATCATTCTTCATTCATATCATTCATATTGCTTGTGTTGCCTTGCATTATTTCATATTGCTTATCATCCTTATATGCTTGGCTTGTTTGTGTGTGTGCCTCACTTGTATTTAACCACAAGAGCTTCATATAGCACTGAAAATCACCTAGAGGGGGGGTGAATAGGTGATAAAGCTAATCAATGCACAATTTAAAATTTATGATGCAACAATCTCACAAAGCAAGTGAATGTAGCAATGAAAGTAGAGAGCAAGTAATAAGAGCAATGAAAGTAAAGCAAGAATCAAGTGCAAGTAAACCAAACGCAAACACCAAGAATTGTTATCGAGGTTCGAGCACCCAGCTCTACTTCCCCGCCTTCCCCAGAAGGATTCCAACCACTTCCACTATCACAAAGATGTCACAAATACACCGGAGTACCCAACTCCACAATCTCAAGTACAAGCAATCTCTGAGTAGTCAAAAGACCACAAACTCTCTCTTGCAAAATTCTCTTCCCTTACAAAGGTCCTTAGAGAATAATGAGTAGGAATGAAGCTCTTGTGTGCAAGGAGAAAAGAAAAAGAAATCAGAGAGTTCTTGAAAACACTTCAGAAAATGAGAGAGAATTTCAGCACAAAAACCAAGAAACCAAGTCTTTTGAATGCCTTAAACTTGTGAAAATTTTTGATAATTTTTCTAGTAACCAATCTCTCCCTAAACACCCCTATTTATAGGAGAGGACTAGGGTTTAGAGAAAAAACATTTTTAAGGCTAATCAGAAAGTATTAAAACCAAAACATGTCACTTAAACACACTTAAGTGAGAAAAGGATAAAAATAAACCAGCTCAGAAAACTAGCCGTTACTGTTCAAACGGCTAGCTCGATCGACCGGCCCGGTCGACCGCTAGTACAAAAAAAATAGCCGTTGCAGGCTACGGTCGACCGGCCGGTCGACCCAAACAAACAGAGAGCTCTGCTCTCAGACCCGGTCGACCTGGACTGTCGACCGTCCAAAGTCTGCCAAACGTGCACAGATTTGTGCACGTCGGTCGACCGACCCGGTCGACCGACTTCAAGCCAAGTCGACTTGTCAGAAGACTAGTCGACTGGTTGAAGTCTGGAACAGAAAACTGGGTCAGAAAAACAGTTTAAAAATATTTTGAAAATCTTTTAACACTCCTAAAAATCACCAAAAATAGTTTTATCATTTTACATTGATATATAAACATGTGGTAAAAAGTTTAGCTCAAATATCAATCAATGTGAACTATTTTTGTCTCTTATCATTTTTACCAAAAACCAAAAACTGTATTTTCTAAAACTTGGATTTTAAATAGAAAATACGTTTTGTCCAAAAAAAAACATGATATTTAAACATTTTGAAGCATGATGTATATGGATATAATCCTATATACATGAAACATATGTATATCATAGTTTTTGTCATAAATCCCAAAAATAAGTTTTGATAAAACATAAAACTTAAAACACATGAATAGGTATATCAAAGTAAGTTTGTAGGTTGAAGATTGTATACAAACTATTTTTGTACATGTTATAGGAAATATGTTTGGAAACAAGATGTGCACAAAAACGTGTGTGATAGAGCTTCAAACCTATTCACTATTCTTTAACAAAACTCTAAACTAAAAACAAATCTAATAAATTATCTTGAGCAATCTTGAAGTCTTGAGCCATGCGATGTCTTGCTAGAGCCTTCTCTTCTATATTCCTTCCTTGATGTGTAAAAAGCCTTCTTTGCTTCATGAACCTAGAAATTCTTGCAATAGCTAAGCAATGGCCTCCAAATATGGTACTAACCTGAAACTCACCTTAAACAAACTAATTAGTACCAAATAGCTCTTATTTGTTTTGTTATCATCAAAACTCTAAACAAATGGAGAGTGTAACCTTTTGGGCCAACAATCTCCCCCTTTTTGATGATGACAAAACAAATAGGCTATAAACAAAAATATAGGGGAGGAGAAAGCTCCCCCTCAAATTATGCTATATTAAACAAACAAAAACAATGTAATTTGTAATTTGTAATTTGCAAGTAAACACCATGAAACTCAAATTACAAGAATTCATGAAAACACATCAAAAACTAAAAACATATATAAACTCATATGGAACCAAAACCATATGAACTTATATTTCCATACATAAACTCATTCTCCCCCTTTTTATCATACATCAAAAAGGGTTATGAGGACATTTTTATTCAATAACACAAATATTAAGTTCACCACAAATGAATGAAAATCTAGCAAAATCAAGTGGTTTAGTGAAAATATCGGCAAGTTGCAAATCCGTAGAAACATAATCAATATCTATATCTCCTTTCTCAAAATGATCTCTAAGAAAGTGATATCTAATCTCAATGTGCTTGGTCTTACTATGTTGATTTGCATTCTTTGTCATATGTATAGTACTAGTATTATCACAAAATAAATTTTATATGGTTATAATGCAAATCATAATCAAGGAGAGTGTGTTTCATCCAAAGGACTTGTGCACAACAAGCCCCCACGGCAACATACTCCGCCTCGGCGGTTGAGAGAGCTATGGAATTTTGTTTCCTAGAGGACCATGAAACAAGACAATTACCAAGAAATTGACATGTCCCACTAGTACTCTTTCTATCTACTCTACAACCCGCATAGTCGGCATCCAAATAACTCGTCATTGAGAATTCTACGATTTTCGGATACCATAGACCCTTTCCAATCGTTCCCTTAATATAACGAATAATGCGTTTTACCGCAATAAGATGGGACTCTTTGGGACACGATTGAAATCTAGTACAAAGACACACACTAAACATGATATCCGGCCTACTTGCCGTCAAATACAAAAGACTACCTATCATGCTTCTATACAATTTAATATCAACATTTTTACCTTGGTCATCCTTATCAAGCTTGGTGGTAGTTGCCATGGGAGTGTTGCAAACCTTTGAGTCTTCAAGTCCAAACTTCTTTACGAGTTCCTTTGCGTATTTTGCTTGACATATGAAGTTCCCATCTTGCAATTGCTTGATTTGGAGTCCAAGAAAGAAATTAAGCTCACCCATTGAAGACATTTCAAATTCACATTGCATAACCTTTTCAAATTCCTTGCATAAAAACTCATTAGTAGAACCAAAAATTATATCATCAACATAAATTTGCACAATCAAAATGTCATTATCAACATGCTTAGTGAATAGTGTTGTATCTACTTTGCCTTTAATAAAATCATTTGAAATGAGAAAACTAGAAAGCCTTTCATACCAAGCTCTTGGAGCTTGTTTCAATCCATACAAAGATTTATCAAGTTTAAAAACAAAATCGGGATGAACATGATCAACAAAACCGGGAGGTTGAGCAACATAAACTTCTTCATTTATAAAACCATTCAAAAATGCACTTTTCACATCCATTTGAAAAAGTTTAAAATTTTTGAAAGATGCAAAAGCTAGTGTCATCCGTATGGCTTCAAGCCGTGCTACGGGTGCAAAGGTCTCCTCAAAGTCAATTCCCTCAACTTGAGTGTAACCTTGGGCCACTAATCTACCTTTATTCCTAATCACATTTCCGGACTCATCCATCTTGTTTCTAAAGATCCACTTAGTACCAATTATTGGTCTATCGTGGGGCCTAGGAACAAGGTGCCAAACTTGGTTGCGCTCAAATTGATTGAGTTCCTCTTGCATGGCTAGCAACCAATATGAGTCCGCCTTAGCTTCGAGGATGCTTTTGGGTTCAAAATGAGAAATGAAAGCAAAGTTACCACATAGGTCATGGAGTTTGGAGCGAGTTGTTACCCCTTTGGATGCATCACCTAAGATGAGCTCCTTGGGATGATTTGTGGCATATCTCCAAGTTTTAGGAAGCGGTTGAGAGCTTTCCTCTTTATCCTCTTGAACGTCACCAATTGGTTCTTGCTTATCATCTTGAGCGGATGAGTCCTTCAAGGATAGTCTCTCCATGTCTTCACCTAATGGTTCAATCTCTACAATATTCTCAACAAACACATTAGATTCTTCAAATTTAACATGCATGGATTCTTCAATGGTAAGTGAAGATCTATTGAATACTCTATAAGCTTTACTAGTTGTAGAATATCCAACAAAGATTGCTTCATAAGCCTTAGCATCAAATTTACCCAAGTTATCTTTAGTGTTCAAAACAAAACACGTGCAACCAAAAACTTTGAAATATGCAACATTAGGTTTTCTAGAATGATACATTTCAAAAGATGTTTTGGAAGAATTTTTACATAAATAAATACGATTCGATATATAGCATGCGGTGTTTACGGCCTCGGCCCATAGATATTGAGGGAGGTCATACTCACTTATCATTGTCCTAACCATCTCTTGAAGTGTTCTAATTTTCTTTTCTACAACTCCATTTTGTTGTGGAGTTTTAGGACAAGACATTTCATACTTAATTCCCTTTTCATCACAATAAGTCATGAAGAGTTGGTTAACAAACTCACCACCTCTATCACTCCTTATTCTCAAAATTGAAAAACCTTTTTCTTTTTCAACTCTTTTTCGAAAAATCTTAAAATGAGAAAAAGCTTGATCTTTGTGTTCCAAGAAGAAAACCAAGTGAAACGGGAAAAATCATCAACTAAAACAAATGCAAATCTACTACCATTTAAGCTCTTAGTTTTAGTAGGTCCAAAAAGATCCATATGAATTAATTCTAAAGGCCTAGTTGACATGATATCCTTGATTGGTTTGAAGGAAGACTTGGTTTGTTTTCCAAGTTGGCACGCACCACAAATGCGGTCTTTCTCAAACTTCAAGCAAGGTATACCCTTCACCAATTCCTTAGAATTAATCCTAGAAAGATGGTCAAAGATGCATGTCCTAATCTTCTATGCCAAAGCCAAGAGTTTTCATCAAAAGCATTTAAGCATTTAGTAGAACATTCCACATTAAGCATGTCAATGATATAAATATCATCACGAAAACCGGTGAGAATACAACCATTGGTTTTAACATCAAAAATTTTGCAAGAAGAATCATCAAAAACAACTTTAAGTCCACGATCACAAAATTGACTAATGCTAAGCAAATTATGTTTCAAACCATCAACAAGTACAACATTTTCTATAATGGGAGATGCACCAATTTGAATGCTACCTATACCGATGATAGTGCCTTTGGAGTCATCCCCGAAGGTGACGGAGCCACCTTCCTCGTACTTTGATAGGGTTGTAAAGTATTGATGTCCCACGTCATGTGTCTTGAACAACCATTATCAAGGTACCACTGCTCCCTACGTCTTGGAGCCTTGGTGTGTACCTACATCAAATAATTTAGGACTTGATTTTGGTACCCACATTTTCTTGGGCCCTAAAGAGTTAGTTTCATTAACCCAAACAAGATTATTGGTTCTATTTATTTGGTCATAACAAAATTTAGCTAAATGTCCATTCTTACCACAATATGTGCATCTATACACTCTACCATATTTAAAAGCATAGTGAGTGTGTGATTTGTGAGCATGAGAATTGAGAGCATGAAAAGATTTAGCATGAGAAGTGTTATGTGTAGTGTGCGCATGAGGAATCTTAACATGTGAATCTTTAGCATGAGAGGTGTGCTTTTTAGAAAACATTTCTTCAAGTTTCTTAGTGTTAAAAGCACAATCCTTTAAAGTCTTTTCAAAATCAACAATTCTAGTTTTCAAAGAAGAAATTTCTTTTTCATCAATTTTAGGAAATTTTGCTTTACAAGCAACTTTGTAAGCACAAAATTCATTTTGGGTAGAAATGAGATTTGAAGATATTTCATCTTTTTCTTTAGAAATAATAGCAAGTTGATTTTGAGAAAAGCAACTTCTTTTTCCAATTTAGAGCATTCAATCTTTTTATTGTCATAGGTTTCTGAAAGTTTAACAAAGGCATGAACAAGAACTTCTTTGCTTAATTCATCATCTTCATCATCAAGAGGTTGAGGGGTTACCTTTGGTGTGTTTGCCATGAAACACATATTCGCTACATCCGCCTCTTCCTCGGACTCGCTTTCCGAATCCCAAGTTGCCTTGTACGCTTTCTTTTCTTCCGGTTTCTTTGGTTTGAAGGAGGAGGTCATCTTCTTCTTGAACTCCGGGCAATCCGCCATGATGTGTCCGGGCTTTCGGCAATTGTAGCATATAATTCTCCTCTCCTCTTTGCCTTCAAATTTCCTTCGAAAGTTGACCTTGTTCCTCCGGTACATTCTCTTCACATTGCGAACAAGTAGTGATAGCTCCTCATCTTCTTCTTCATCTTCTTCATCGTCTTCAAGGTGGATGAAGACTTGAAGGCTATGGATTTCTTCTTTAGTGGAGCGGCCTCTTCTCTTGCTTTCTTTTCCATCTCATAGGTTTTTAGGTTCCCAATGAGACTAATGAGGTCCATCTCATCCTTGTCGTTCAATTCTTTTAAGGTGGTGGCCTTGATCTCCCATGATGTAGGAAGTGCCCGAATCACTTTGCACACCTTTTGGTCATTGGAGATGTCATCACCTAAAGAAGAAAGCGCATTGGTGATTTTAGTAAATCTAGTAATCATACAATCAATAGATTCTTCATCAATCATTTTAAAGGATTCATATTGGGACCTTAAGAGATCTATCTTAGCTCTCTTAACTTGTGAAGTCCCCTCGTGTGTGACCAATAAGTGTTGCCAAATCTCATAGGCGGATTGGCAATGAATTACCCGTGTAAGGTCATCCTCATTCAAGGCGGTTAGAAGGGAATTTTGGGCCTTGGAGTTAGCCTCATATTCTCTAAAGTTAAAGTCGGTCCATGTGCTCTCATCACTATCGGGTGCTATATAGGGTTTGGTCAAGGATTTAGCTACTAAGCTACCTAAAGATTGCAAAAAAATAGTCATCCTAACCTTCCAAATAGGGAAATTAAGTCCATCAAATTTAGGAGAGGTTTTGATGTTATCGGCCATGTTTACTAGTGATGACAAATGGAATGCAAATGTTGATTAGCAAATTTTAAGGATCTCTCTATGGATGTTAAGCCAAAACCTAGAGTCCAAGCTCTGATACCAATTGAAAATCACCTAGAGGGGGGTGAATAGGTGATAAAGCTAATCAATGCACAATTTAAAATTTATGATGCAACAATCTCACAAAGCAAGTGAATGTAGCAATGAAAGTAGAGAGCAAGTAATAAGAGCAATGAAAGTAAAGCAAGAATCAAGTGCAAGTAAACCAAACGCAAACACCAAGAATTGTTATCGAGGTTCGAGCACCCAGCTCTACTTCCCCGCCTTCCCCAGAAGGATTCCAACCACTTCCACTATCACAAAGATGTCACAAATACACCGGAGTACCCAACTCCACAATCTCAAGTACAAGCAATCTCTGAGTAGTCAAAAGACCACAAACTCTCTCTTGCAAAATTCTCTTCCCTTACAAAGGTCCTTAGAGAATAATGAGTAGGAATGAAGCTCTTGTGTGCAAGGAGAAAAGAAAAAGAAATCAGAGAGTTCTTGAAAACACTTCAGAAAATGAGAGAGAATTTCAGCACAAAAACCAAGAAACTAAGTCTTTTGAATGCCTTAAACTTGTGAAAATTTTGATAATTTTTCTAGTAATCAATCTCTCCCTAAACACCCCTATTTATAGGAGAGGACTAGGGTTTAGAGATAAAACATTTTTAAGGCTAATCAGAAAGTATTAAAACCAAAATATGTTACTTAAACACACTTAAGTAAGAAAAGGACAAAAATAAACCAGCTCAGAAAACTAGCCGTTACTGTTCAAACGGCTAGCTCGGTCGACCGGCCCGGTCGACCGCTCGTACAAAAAAATAGCCGTTGCAGGCTACGGTCGACCGGTCGGTCGACCCAAACAAACAGAGAGCTCTGCTCTCAGACCCGGTCGACCGTCCAAAGTCTGCCAAACGTGCACAGATTTGTGCACGTCGGTCGACCGACCCGGTCGACCGACTTCAAGCCAAGTCGACTTGTCAGAAGAGTAGTCGACTGGTTGAAGTCTGGAACAGAAAACTGGGTCAGAAAAACAGTTTAAAAATATTTTGAAAATTTTTTTAACACTCCTAAAAATCACCAAAAATAGTTTTATCATTTTGCATTGATATATAACCATGTGGTAAAAAGTTTAGCTCAAATATCAATTAATATGAACTATTTTTGTCTCTTATCATTTTTACCAAAAACCAAAAACTGTATTTTCTAAAACTTGGATTTTAAATAGAAAATACGTTTTGTCCCAAAAAAAAATATGATATTTAAACATTTTGAAGCATGATGTATATGGATATAATCCTATATACATGAAACATATGTATATCATAGTTTTTGTCATAAATCCCAAAAATAAGTTTTGATAAAACACAAAACTTAAAACACATGAATAGGTATATCAAAGTAAGTTTGTAGGTTGAAGATTGTATACAAACTATTTTTGTACATGTTATAGGAAATATGTTTGGAAACAAGATGTGCACAAAAACGTGTGTGATAGAGCTTCAAACCTATTCACTATTCTTTAACAAAACTCTAAACTAAAAACAAATCTAATAAATTATCTTGAGCAATCTTGAAGTCTTGAGCCATGCGATGCCTTGCTAGAGCCTTCTCTTCTATGTTCCTTCCTTGATGTGTAAAAAACCTTCTTTGCTTCATGAACCTAGAAATTCTTGCAATAGCTAAGCAATGGCCTCCAAATATGGTACCAACCTGAAACTCACCTTAAACAAACTAATTAGTACCAAATAGCTCTTATTTGTTTTGTTATCATCAAAACTCTAAACAAATGGAGAGTGTAACCTTTTGGGCCAACAAGCACCTCAACCCTATCTAGGGGAATCAAGAGGAGTTAGTCCAGAGCCCTTCACGGGGAATTCGGCTACACTTGTGTGTTGTACTAAGTGTGTTGCAAAATTGTTTTAAGCTTCCGCATTTAGCGCATTTAGTTTCTAGATTAGCATTTACACCTATTCACCCCCCCTCTAGGTGTTTTTTCACTAGGGACATCTCGGACTCAAATAGGAGACTGACCTAAGGGGAAAGTTGATTTGAATCTGACTCTTACCAAATCGGTGACTAAGGTTAGGGATTGAGGGGCGAAACCCCAAAGGCTGGTGGTTTGGCTTAATTAGGCCCGTCGCGCGGATACCTCCCACCAATCTTACCCCTACCTGGCCGATTAACTTGTGGTCAGATTCGGCAATATACCCCCGTGGACAGTCTAACCAGTTAGGAGTCGTCTAGGTCTAAGGTTTACCCTAATTTAGGTGTTGACTGATTTTTCCTGCACACAAAAATTAGAATATTAGATTAAGAATAGATCGTGCGAGGAATCAGTTCTAATCCGCGGTAGCAGGGCTATGCGGGTCATGATCCTCAAGGAGGGACTGCGATAGAAGCGTTAAGCAAGTTTCTCTAAAAATTTATCTTTTTTAGTTAATTTGTTAGTCACGATGGTATTTACAAAGAAAAGTGGTATTTACAATGAGTTGTGGGAAAGAATATTGGAGAGGTGTGGATTTGATCTACAAAAAAGAAAAGAAAAGAAAAGAATAGAAAACTAACCTTGGTTGGAGAAAATATGCGAAACCTAACACTTTCTACCTTATTTCGGAGGCATTGAACATATAAACCTTGGGATCGAACTCAGTCCGTTGTCGCATTAGGTCATCAAGCCTTGGGCAAGCATGAGTTGATACGCCTCGAGGAGGAGAACATCGCCATGGAATATCGTTGGAACCTACTAATCTTCGGTATACTTGTGGTTCGGTAAACGCTCGCGTGCTCGTCAAAGATCAACAAAAAGAAACACAGTAGAAAAGAAAGAGAAAACAAAGAAAAGCAACGACATAAGAACAAAATAAAAATTACCTTTTTATTGATTACAATGGAAGAGAAGAGAATCATCTGTCGGTGTCACCCTCAACAAAGCCATCTCCCTCACTTACATAAAAATTACAAAAAGAAAAGAAAACCTAGAAGAAACCCTAAAAATCTGAACTTTGGCCCTTTGCTGGACGCTGGACACTCTGTACGTTGCATTGCAGGGGATATTTATAGGTGCAGAAGGCCGAGGAGTCCTGGATGAACTTGCCCACGAAATCTGGGATTCTGACTCATCAACTTTGCCGCGGAAACGCCGCGGAAACGCGGCACTTTAGTGGCTTCTGGCCACGCGCTTTGGCGCGTGGCCTCTCCTGGTCCGTCCATCTGGGCGCCTGCTTCTAGAAGTTCGATCCTGGCTCTAAATATTGGGATATGGATATAACTTGGAAATCAAGTTATCTAGATTTTGTATTCTCCCAATCTCTTTTAAACGAATTTCCTTCTCATCTTTGGCTTTTATGCTCATCCTGCAAGAGTTTAGGGTTGGGTAGAATTCTATCCTTCCCTCAACTTTAATAATTGCAACTTTAGCCCTTGTATATTTGCACTTTGACAATCTGATATTTGCACTTTGACTCTTGGGCTTCAAATATGGGCTTTTGGGCTTCATTAGGCTTTATTTATTATAAACATAATAATTCGAGGCCTGCACACAATAAATTACAAATTATTAATAAATGTGCAGAATTAAATGAATAAATATGAAAATGTGATGGTAAATATGATGATAAAAATGCACTTTTGACTACCAATCACACCCCCACACTTATCTTTTTGCTCGTCCTCGAGTAAAAACAAAGAAAAAGAAAAAGAAATGAAAAGTTAATCTAACCTAACTCACTTTCGTAGGAATCACGATTGCACTTAGCACGTGCAACAAGCCGTTAAACCCCTAAGTTACCCTAGAGGACGAGTGTTGTCTCGTGAGGGTTTTCAGCGGATTGCACCCACAAAATCCATAAAAAGGAAAATATTTGAATTATATTTGAAGAGACTAAGTAGTCTATAAGTTTTAGGATCTTCAATTTTATTCATTCTTCAAACCTAGTCTTTATAAAGTCAATTGTTATTCATTTTAGGTAAGGATTAAAATTGAATTTCTAATATAGTCTTTTTCGTTACCAAAAGTCATACGCACCCTTGTGAATCTAGGAATTCCTTAACTTGGACTCTCATGCCTCTTTATTATTTTTATAACATCATCTAATTTTCTTTCGTGTAAGTATCAAGGCTTCTTGAGGCCCTCATACCTAACTAATTGACTATTAGATGTGTTAATATATTTATTTTTTTTTATTTTTTTTGGCATGTATAACTCATCTAATTTTCTTTCGTATAAGTATCAAGGCTTCTTGAGGCCCTCATACCTAACTAATTGATTATTAGATGTGTTAATACATATATTATTTTTCTTAGTCTTCTTAGGCTTTCTAATCCACCCATGTAACGAACTTAAAGTCGATGACTCCCAAACCGGTTGGCTTTAGGGCACCAAGTGAGAAAACACCCCGCGGACTCAAATTCGAGTGAACTAGGCCCCAAAACTAAGGACTTTATTTTATTTACTCACCTTTAGGCATGAATACTTATGCTTCTTGAGGCACATGTATCAGCTTAATTGGTGATTTTTTTTTCTTCTTTTTTTTTTATGAGGCACAAGGTCTTTGTCTTAGAATCCTAGATATGCATTTGGTATGCACATTTCATTAAGGTAAAAATCAAGACTAATTATTTATTCAATTTCTCTCCTATACCTAAAAATTTAAACAATTTATTTATTTTGACCAAGTTTTTAGAAATCCTAATCGTGATTTTCCTAATCCTTAAAACTAACTTAGATTTCTTTCAAAAAATAAGTCAAAATATTTCCTTTTTATAACAATTTTTTTTTAAAAATTTTTTTTTTATTAGCAATTTTTTTTTTAGTTTTTACCTATGTTAGTATGTTAGTAAAGCTATGTTAGTATGTTAGTAAAGCCCACCCCCACACTTATCTCATGCATTGTCCTCAATGTATGAAATGAATGCATATATGCATGAAAAAGAACAAGGGAAGGCGGAAGTTACCTTAGGGGGTGGTTCCGGTGGTGGTCTAATTGGTCCACGAAATGCGGCCCAAACAAGATAACGTGGTAGTTCACGGGACCTACCTTTATTGACCTCTTTTTTATTTACATATTTACAGTCCCCAGAATGAATAGGATCATGGAAGATCCTCTCGTGAAACTTACTCCCTTTACATGACCAGTCCTGGAAAATCATCACAGAGTCATGGTCTATACCTATGTCCAACAAAAGAATGTGACTTGGTAGAATGGTTGACTTGGACTCAAGAATGATAGGTTCAGGAACTAATACCGACTCAGGAAAGAAACTTAAATCAAGTAAGGGTTCAGGAGTCGAGCATGGTTCAAGAAGTGGGTCCAAGTCAAGAAATGAAAACTCAAGTCCACAATCATTTTCCCACAATGGAATGTGACTCAATGTTGGTGATTCAAGTTCAGGAATGATAGGTGTGGGAATCAAAACTGACTCTAAAATATTACCTAAGTCGGGTAACAAAACAGGAGTCAATAATGATTCAGGAATTTGAACTTGATCATAGATTTGGGAATCTAGGTCACATATCTCATTAGTTTCAATCTCATAAAAATGGGAACTTGCCAATTTTTTCATGGGACTTTCAAAATTGCACAATTGGTCAAGTTCAATATGATCATCAAAAATGGGTGATTCAATTTCATGATCTATGGGTACGGGAATAAATGTTGGCTCAGAAAATTGGTCCAAATTGGGTAAGGATACTGGAGTCAACATAGATTCGAAGATGGAAACTGAATCGCAAAGTTGGGGATCGGGTTCACATTCATAATCTAATTCAATCTCATTGAAATTAAAACTAGCCAATTTGTCCAAGGATTGGGATTGAGCAAGTTCATATTGATGTGATGAAATTGAATTTTGATCAAGGTCTTCTAAACAGAATGATTCTTGGTTCCTATCAAGATGCTCAAGAATGTTTGAAAGTCTAGAAATTTGATCACTCATTGTATCTTGCAACCGATCCACTTTTTCTTCTAACCCATCGAATAGATCAATGGAGGACTGAAACCTTGGTGATGTGGGAAAAGACGTATATGAAGATAATGGTTGAACAGGTGGTTGACCATATGACTCAGGGGTGTTGAATTCCCATTGACTCTGTGAAGAGTAGTGATGATTATTCCAATCTTGTTCATAGTATTGGGACTGGGGCATGTAATGATTCGGATAAGACCAATCTGGCACACTAGGTTGGTTAAAGTTATGATATGCCGGGTTGGTAATATCCGAATAAGAGGTTGGTGTGTAATATGGATCCTCATTAAAATTGAAAAAATTGTTGTTATAGGCCATATCACACAATCACAAACAAAACAAAAAGAAAACAAACAAAGAAGAAAAATTTCTAACCTAAGTTAGGGTAGACCTAGACCTAGACGACTCCTAACTGATTAGACTGTCCACGGGAGGTAGGGTGCAGACTTTGACCACAAGTTAATCAGCCAGGTCGGGGCAAGAGTGGTGGGAGGTTTTCCGTCAAAGACGTTCCTTAATTAAATAACCATCACACTTCGGGCTTTCGGCCCTCAATCCCCTTCCTAGACACTGATTTGGCAGGAGTCAACTTCCAACACCGTTCCCCCTTAGGATAATCTCCTAATTGAGTCCGAGTGTCCCTAGGGCCAACGTCTACTAATTTTTATGTTAGGCTTGGGTTAGTGAGTGCTCGGGATATGATTTTTGGGCTAAGGAAGGGTGATGAAATCCCCACCTTATCTTGTTAATGGGTTATGCCCTTAAGATGAATTAGTGCAAGTGTACAAGATAAATAGATAAGAATCACTCAAAGCAGAAAATCAACCAAGAGATGAATCCTATTCTACATGCAATGCGTACGTACCTTACTTCTCCAGCACTCTTCAACAGTAAATAAAAATAATTGAAAAGACACGTGCCTAATATGCAAACGTCTAATCAATTTTTATTTTTAACAACCAATGATTTACTGTTGAATTATTAGCAATTTACAGGTATATCACAGAACAAAACAGAATAGAGCAGTAAGCAGTAATCTCAAATTTCAGCAATCTGCAAAAAAATTGAATCAGTAGTCCTTACTGTTGCCGCGTTTCCGCGGCTCTGGCCGCGGATTCGCGGCAAAACAGTGGGCTCCTGTGCTCTGCCTTCGAGGGCAGAGACACAGGGCAGCTATATGTCCACTGCAGCTGCTGTTTTCTGTTTCCTGTTCTCCAAACCTGCAAACAGAAAAGAATAAAGAATTAGTTAAAAATTAAATTTTTTTTGTTTTAGAGATAACTTACCGTCCCTCCCCGGCAACGGCGCCAATTTGTTGACTGATTTTTCCTGCACACAAAAATTAGAATATTAGATTAAGAATAGATCGTGCGAGGAATCAGTTCTAATCCGCGGTAGCAGGGCTATGCGGGTCATGATCCTCAAGGAGGGACTGCGATAGAAGCGTTAAGCAAGTTTCTCTAAAAATTTATCTTTTTTAGTTAATTTGTTAGTCACGATGGTATTTACAAAGAAAAGTGGTATTTACAATGAGTTGTGGGAAAGAATATTGGAGAGGTGTGGATTTGATCTACAAAAAAGAAAAGAAAAGAAAAGAATAGAAAACTAACCTTGGTTGGAGAAAATATGCGAAACCTAACACTTTCTACCTTATTTCGGAGGCATTGAACATATAAACCTTGGGATCGAACTCAGTCCGTTGTCGCATTAGGTCATCAAGCCTTGGGCAAGCATGAGTTGATACGCCTCGAGGAGGAGAACATCGCCATGGAATATCGTTGGAACCTACTAATCTTCGGTATACTTGTGGTTCGGTAAACGCTCGCGTGCTCGTCAAAGATCAACAAAAAGAAACACAGTAGAAAAGAAAGAGAAAACAAAGAAAAGCAACGACATAAGAACAAAATAAAAATTACCTTTTTATTGATTACAATGGAAGAGAAGAGAATCATCTGTCGGTGTCACCCTCAACAAAGCCATCTCCCTCACTTACATAAAAATTACAAAAAGAAAAGAAAACCTAGAAGAAACCCTAAAAATCTGAACTTTGGCCCTTTGCTGGACGCTGGACACTCTGTACGTTGCATTGCAGGGGATATTTATAGGTGCAGAAGGCCGAGGAGTCCTGGATGAACTTGCCCACGAAATCTGGGATTCTGACTCATCAACTTTGCCGCGGAAACGCCGCGGAAACGCGGCACTTTAGTGGCTTCTGGCCACGCGCTTTGGCGCGTGGCCTCTCCTGGTCCGTCCATCTGGGCGCCTGCTTCTAGAAGTTCGATCCTGGCTCTAAATATTGGGATATGGATATAACTTGGAAATCAAGTTATCTAGATTTTGTATTCTCCCAATCTCTTTTAAACGAATTTCCTTCTCATCTTTGGCTTTTATGCTCATCCTGCAAGAGTTTAGGGTTGGGTAGAATTCTATCCTTCCCTCAACTTTAATAATTGCAACTTTAGCCCTTGTATATTTGCACTTTGACAATCTGATATTTGCACTTTGACTCTTGGGCTTCAAATATGGGCTTTTGGGCTTCATTAGGCTTTATTTATTATAAACATAATAATTCGAGGCCTGCACACAATACATTACAAATTATTAATAAATGTGCAGAATTAAATGAATAAATATGAAAATGTGATGGTAAATATGATGATAAAAATGCACTTTTGACTACCAATCATTAGGTTAGATTTTTTTTCTTTTTATTTGTTTGCTTATTTGTTTGTTTTTTCTTTGTTTGTGTTTTATTGTGTGATATGGCTTATAACAATAATTTTTTCAATTTTAATGGTAATCCATATTACACCCCAACCTCTTTTTCGGATATTATCAATCCGGTATGTCATAACTTTAACCAACCTAGTGTGCCAGATTGGTCTTATCCGAATCAATATAACCCATGCCCCCAATCTTATGACCATAATTTTCAAAATAATTTCAACTCTTCACAGAGTCAATGGGGATTCACCTCCCTCGAGTCCAATTTTCAACCAACTTGTCCTCCTTATCCACCTTATCCACAATATTTTCAAGATTCATGCTCAGTTTCACTAGTTCAAAATAGAAAACCATCAATCTTGGAAATGAGTATGCATGAGTCCAAGCAACAATCACAAAATCTGACAGACTTACAATTTCACCACAAATTCTAAAATAAAACTTCATCTTTTCAAGTCCAATCGCAATAAAACGATGAACCAATCTACTATGAAAAGATGCTTGAAGCCATGACTCAGGCTCAAATAGCTCGTAATCATGACATAAATATAATGGTCCAAACTCTCCATTCTTACCGTTTGACCATTTCTGATGTCGCTAACCATTTTGTTAGAGCCGAAAAATCATGTTGTTTTGGAAAACAATATTCCATCTCAGCACAACCATTTGAACTTACCCAAACTCCAAATTTTGAAAATGACATTAACAGTTTGGCAAGTTATCTCTTTCATGAAATTGAACTTGAAAATGAATATGATCCTGAACCTCAACTTGGTGATTCAATTCTACTTCCTGATTTAATAATGACTCCGGTGTCTTCACCTGATTTCAAGCTTTTTTCCGAGTCAACATTAGATCCTGTGCCAATTCATCATGAAATTGAATTGCCAATCTTTATGATCATCATATTGAACTTGACCAATTTCATACTTTTAAAAGTCTCATTGACAAATTGGCAAGTTCTCATTTCTATGAAATTGAACTCAATGAGAAATGTGACCTAGATTCTCAAATTTGTGATCCAGTTTAAATTCCTGAATCAATATTGACTCCTGTTTTGTTACCCAACTTGAGTAATATTTTAGAGTCAGTTTCGATTCTCACACCTGTCATTTTTGAACTTGAATCACCAATGTTAAGTCACATTCCGTTGTTAGGAAATGAATGTGGACTTGAGTTTCAACTTCTTGATTTGGACCCACTTCCTGAACCAATCTCGACTCTTGAACCTTTACTTGACTTAAGTCACTTTTCTGAGTCGGTATTAGTTCCCGTACTTTCTAAGTCCAAGTCAATCATTCCACCTTTTCACACTCCATTTTGGGACAAGGGTGTTGATAAAATTGACTCCGAAATTAATTATGAAATTTAAAAATTAGATGGGATAAAATATTTAATAAAAATCATTCATGTATATATCATTTTAGTGGGTTATATTAGAGAAATTTCTGGTGGGTTTCTCTGAACTTCACGAAAATTCGATTGGGCCGAATTTCGTGGACCAATCAGACCACCACCGGAACCACCACCTTAAGGTAATATTTTCCTTCCCTTTCTTATTTTTCATGCATCTATGCATTAATTCATACATTTAGGACAATGCATGAGATAGGTGTGGGGGAGGGTCTAACATAACTTAGGTTTTTTTTATTTAAAAAATTAACATTTTCTTTACTTTTAAAAACTTTTGAAAATAGAAATAATATTTTGACATATTTTTTTGTAAGAAATTAAGTCAATTTTAAGGGATAGGAAAATCAAAATTAGGATTTCTTATACTTGGTTAAAATAAGATTATTTGTTTGTTTTTTAGGGTTAGGAAGATAATTTATCAAAGTAATTTAGTCTTGATCTTTGCCTTGATGAAATATGCGCACTTTATACACTTACACACTTAGGGTTCAAAAATAAAGATTCTTATGCCTTATTAAAAAAAAATATATGTATATCTTTGAAAAATAAACAAATCTAATTATTGATTAGTTAGGTGCTTTGGCCTAAGTAAGCATTGGTATTTATGCAAAATATGATTAGATAAGTTTCAAAAAAAAAAGAAAAAAAGAAATATATATATATATATCTATAAAAAAATCCTCTGATTAAGCTGGGTATTTGTGCCTCATAAAGCATAAGTATTCACGCCTAAAAGCGGTTCATATAATACAATCCTTAGTTTTGTGGCCTTGTTTTCTCGAGTGCTTAAGTCATTGGGGTGTTTTCTCACCCGGTGCCCTAAGACCGTTTGGTTTGGGAGTCACCGATTAAAGGCTCGTTACATGGGCAGATTAGAAAGCCTAATAGAACTAAGGATAATAGCACCAAAAATAAAATAAATAAATATATATAAATAAATAAATGAGGCATAAGAGTTATAGTTAAAGAACCCTTAGTTAAAACTTCACGGTCACGAAGGTGCATATGACTTAGGGTA
The DNA here is from genome assembly GCA_038442645.1 of Agave tequilana. NCBI lineage: Eukaryota > Viridiplantae > Streptophyta > Magnoliopsida > Asparagales > Asparagaceae > Agave > Agave tequilana. The sequence continues at coordinate 72,591 of JAVJIF010005117.1, forward strand.
AAGTAATAGACTAGATGAGAAGCACAATTTAACTCCTTACTTTGATTGACAACAAATTTTTAAATAGAGACTAAGTTTAGGAATGAAAAATTCGGTTTTCCTATAACTTATAGATTACTTAAATCTTACAATAATATTTCAAATATTTTTCTTTCAAAATGTGTTTTCAAAATATTAACATTTTTCTCTTTCTTTATGGATTTTGTGGGTGCAATTCACTGAAAATCCTCACGAGACAAAACTCGTCCTCTAGGGATAACCTAGAGGTTTAACGGCTTGTTGCACAAGCTCAGTGCAAATCACGTGACCTGCAAAAGTGGTCTAATAATCTCTGGTTTAATTTTGTTGTTTTACTCGAGGACGAGCAAAAGATAAGTGTGGGAGTGTGATTGCACACATTTATTGTATTATTCTTTATTACATATCCACATTTATAATGTAATAAATCTGCTAAATTTCTTATCTTAAATGTTTATTTTGCAGAAGATAATCATGGGGAGAAAGAGGATAAAATCAAATAAACATCAGTTAAATTCAGATTTAACTAGATCTATTTGGCTAGAGGAGGATGATCCCAAATCCAGTTGGTTAAATTCAGTTATTGGTGAATCAAGTAGTTAAAGTTAAAGATCAACCGAGGATAACGTCAAACACAGAGTCCAAATCCAAAGGGATAAATGGATAGAGAGAAGATCAATGAATGAGATGAAGAAATTTTGACTCAGATTCTGGCTGAATACATTTTAGTATTTGAATCATAACTTTCGCTACCAGAACTCAAATCTGATGATTCAAGATGATCCAGAAAGAGGATTTAAAGGAATACAACAATTAAGTTGATCATTATTTCTAATTCTATCATTTGATAAGTTATAGTTAGCAATCAATACGCCAATAAGTTGTAGATCAGAACTAAAAATCCATATCAAATCAAGTTTGGAGATAAGGGGAGGATTCAAATTCAGAAATAACCAGCTTCCCTTATCTTCATACTCCTCTACCCTCTGCATTTCTCCTATAAATACCTGCAATCTCAAAGGCAAAAAGGGGAACGACCAAGCAGAGAGTAGAACTTAAGCTAATTTGTAGTTTGTAACTTAGGTTTTTAGTTTTCTTTCATGTAATTTTTGTTTTATTTATGTAACTGAAAGGAGAGGAGACTTTCATGGTGGAATGAGAGCAAGCTTGTACTGAAGGTGACACCAGTGTAAGTGATCTTTTCTTCCATTGTTATTTGAATCGAATCGAGATTTCCTTTTCTTTTCTATTCTTGTTTTTGTTCGCTTCCCTCTATTGTGTTTGTGGATCCAAATGAAATCGATAGCCTCGAAGTTGCCTTGTCCTTGCAAGTGCCGTTGATGGTTTATGGTGATGGATATCCATTTCTATGATAGTATAGCTCGCCCCTTCATTTTATAGTGTAAATTAGGAATGGGGAAGATCTCATCTGCCATGCTTCACTTGCCTTTAAGTAAAGGTACATCGTCGATACAAGTAAACGGTAAGCAGGCACAGAAGAGGTAAGTATATTTTTTTTAGGTTTGAGTTTTTCTTTCTTTTCTTGTAACTTTTAGTGTAGATCACCAACACCATAATCATTCAAATCTCTTTCACTTCAATTTCTTTGTACATATCACTTCTACCACTTTCTTCCTAACTTGACTTTAACTCCATTTTTCTCTTTTCTTTTTAAGAACTAAACGAAGAATTTTTAACCATTAATTGTAGCATAAAAGAGAACTTGCTTAAAAAGCTTCCATCGCTAGTCCCTCCTTATAGATCACGACCCGCATAGCCACTTGCTATAGTGGTAGAATTGAGTACTTGCACTCTTTATTCTAAATTTGAAATTCTGTATTTTTTGTATCAGGTCCCAACTAAATTACTTATTAAATACAAGATCATTAGTACTATAACTACATGAGTTAATCATCATCAAAACTAGAGTGATGGGCCTTTGGGCTAACAATCTCCCCCTTTTAGATGATGACAAAACTCATGGATTAAAGATAAGCTTCATAGAAGCTCCCCCTTAACTCATGCATAGCAATAAACAATAAGGATATTCAATAATGTGCATAAACTTAAACAAAAACATATATGCATAAACGAGGATATAAACATGCATATATAAACTCACTAAATTCTTCTCCCTTTTTTTATCAATTCATCAACAAAGGGGTGAGGACAATCAAACAATAAAGATGTATATGCGATATATATTCATGAAGAGGAGAGACGTTAAGTTAGCTCCCCCTGCATACATGCATTACATGGAGAAGAGATGACTAGACCTAACCCACATAAAACATAATATATAATATATAAGCGGAGATATTAAGCTCCCCCTACACAAGTGTATCACATAAGGAAGAGAGGTCAAGCTCTACCATATGTGTAATACACTTCAAAATGAATCTATATATAAATGAGATGTTGAGCTCCCCTTACATATAGGCAAAACATATCAAACAAATTTTAAAACCATTTTTTTTAAAACAAAATTTTGAAATCTCTTGAAGTCAACATGAATTATGATACCAATGAAATCAAATAGTAGTTGACAAAAAAATAAAAGTTGGTACCACTTGTAAAATTTTTTTTAAAGATCCAATAGTAGATTTTGATACCAATTGAAGGTGAAACATGAAGTATATTTTGATATCAAATAAATGCCAATTGAAATCAATGTATAACCTTGTAAAGATACCAATTAACATTTGGAATAAAATCAAGCTTAACATAAACATAATTTGAGCTTTAAGAATGTAAGGATATTGTAAAATAAGCACAATCAAATCATATATGTATGTGTGAAATTTGAAATACCAATTGAAATTGATACTAATTGAAATTTGAAGCATACATATATAGAAAACAAATATGAGTATATAAAAATAAAATAATATGAAGACATGTGTATAACTCATACCTACCACCCTTTTCATGCACAAGTTTAAACGATATTCAATAAGGGTATGCTAGGCATGATCTCCCAACCATCCGCCCTTTGAAGGTAAGGGTTTTCGAAAATAAGATAAATAATTTTAACATATTTGAAAAACTCTACCAAATTGAAGAATAACGAAACTAGTTTTAAGATAATTTTTAAAACTAGTACGAAGTCCTTCAAGTAAGAAACAAAAACAAATATATGTTCATAAAACATGTATATCACACAAGAGTTATCACTCAAATCTATAAAGCACATATAAAACTCATAAAAATAAAGTCATGAGTAAACAAAAGAAATGTGAGTGCACAAGAATCATGTGAATAGCATATTCATGAAATAAATCAATAAAGCTCAAAATATCAAAACATATGAAAATCATAAAAATTTAGTTTTCGTAAAAATTAAACAAACTTCAAGGTATATGTATGTTCTATCAAAACAAAAAATATACATACATATCCCTAACATAAACGAGTCCATAATAGAATTTGCATGAAGGCAAGTGACTCAAGGATAAACATGTATATCCAATAGTTTTAAATAAAATTAACATATACATGAAGATAAACACATCTATGTGAAAACATGTACAAAAAATGAAAAACAAGTATAAATGAAAATATCATCAAAACTAGATTATACAAGTACATCCAATGGGTACAAATGAATAATAAAGAACAAACACATAATAATCAATTGTGGCTCATTAGTTGTACAAGTATAAACACAAGTTTTAATAAAAGTTCCATTTAAACATGTAATCAAAATATGAAGTACAAAATCATAAACCAACATGATCATTAGGGTAAATGCATATACCTTAGAGTTAGATATACACAATAGCTAAACAATAGTGAGAATAAAAAAATATAAGTCCATATAAATATGGGTGTATCTTAAGTTATGTAAATTTCAAGTCTAATTATCATTGCATTTAATCATAATGAACATGAAAATCAAAACATGCTAAAATTATTCATATAAAAGTATGTAAACATAAATAGGGAATTAGAGATAATTACCAAACCATATGAACTATTCTTTATATCTCCAAACCATGGTGGTCCTCCTACCAAACTTTAACTCGGAACGCATCCAAAGGTGTCACCATTTAACTCGGAACGCATCCACCATCAAGGCACCAACACCCTCACGTCAAGTTAGAGCTCACATCTACATCAAATACAATATGAGTGGATTTTGGTACCCATACCTTATTGGGTCCATGGGGGTTAGCACATTTCATAACCCAAACAAATTCATTTGCAAAATTTGAATCATTTATTCTATCATAATAAAATCTTACAAGGTAGCCCGTATGTCCACAATGTGTACAAGTGTACACATGAACATACATAGAATCATGTGTGTGAGCATAATGAGCATGTGTATGCTGTGTTTTGTATGCATGCATATGTGAAACTTGTTTCTTTCGAAACATGGATTCCAATTTCTTGTGATCCATAGCACATTAGCTCAAAGTGGAGCCCAAACAATCAACACTCTTTTTTAACATAATTATATCATTTTCAACATTAGAAGAAGAAGTGGAGCATGCAATAGAAACATTTAGATGATGAAGTTATAGTAGCATGACAAACACGTGAATCAAAATCATTTTTCAAAATAGTATTTTCATTTGAAACTAAATCTAATTCTTTTGAAATCAAACCAATTTTATTTTTCAAAAAATTATTCTCTTTTAAAATAATTCCAAGTTTTGAAGACAAAACCTCATTTTTCTTCAAAACAATGTCAAAATTATTTCTATTTTTTAAAATTTTATTTTCCTTTAAAATAAGGTCAAGTTGGGTATTCAAGAAGTCTCTTTCACTTGAAATCTCAACTCTCTCTTGTAAAATCATGTTTAGATTTGAAAATAAATCTTCATTTTCTTCTTTTAATTTAAGACTTTTCTTTTTCAAAAGTTTATATTTTTCTAGTAAGTTTTCACAAAATAGGGAAAGTTCTTCATTTAAGGTATCGACATCCATATTGTCATCACTTGAAGAACTAGCACTATCATCTAGTTGAGTGTCCAAGTTTACCTCAAGGGAGTCATTCCCTTGGACCATGTAGCAAGCTTGGTAGGACGCATTTTCACTAGATTCTTTCTTCACATAGTTTGTCGTTTGAAGCTTGGGAGAGGTCAATGTATTCCACACTATAAAAGCGGAATCACAATGAAAAACCATAGATAAAAATTCTTTGCTAAGAGAATGTTTTAGTGCATCTAGGGCTTGTGCATTTGCTTCTATATGCTTGTCATTATCAAGATAAGATTTCTTAGTGTTGGCAAGGTAAACATGCATTCCTAGAGTTTTAAGGTACATGGACATCTTAACTTTCCAAATATCAATGTTGGTAACATCATACATAGGAGGGGCCATAAAATCCATGAGTGTATAGACTACATGTGTGCAAATACAATACTAGATTACTAAGCCAAGATCTCACTCCTAGGTGGTTAAACCTAATATCAGGACTGTAGGCTCTGATACCAATTAAAAATACACCTAGAGGGGGAGGGGGTGAATAGGTGTACAAGCTAATCTAAGATGTGGAATTAAAAACTATTTAAGAAAACTAAAGCTATTAAGCTAACACATAAGGTATAACACAAGAGTGTAGCTGAATTCCCGGTGAAGAGCTCTGAACTATCTCCTCAGGATTCCTTTAGATTAAGAGTTGAGATGTCACAATGGCTCTCCTGGTTGAATACAAGTATAAGCAAACAATCCCAAACATATATCAATTAAGCACAAGAAAATATCAAGCAAGTAATATATATGAACAATAAGAGCATGCTAGATATGAAACACAAGTGAGATAGAGAGATGAGCAATCGCAAACATGGGAGAATTGTTTCGAGGTTCGAGCACCCTTGCTCTACGTCCCTCGCCTTCAACACTATGAAGGATTTCCACTAAAATCGATCCAGTAAGATCACTCGGTACCGCAACACCTATAACGAGTTCACGCTAGAACTCTTGGACCCGCAAGTCCCTCACTTGTTCCCGTATGAACAACACACGCAAGCACACTAGCTTGCCTAGGTCGCACCTCTACACCGAGCTCCCACAAGAACTCGTCACAAACACGAACCTGCAAGTTCGCCTCCTCAAATATAAGATGAACACTTGGTGATCTCAACACTTTGATCACCACAAACACTCTCACAACAAAGCTCCTATAGGATAGATTTAGCAATAAAAAGCTCAAGTATGTATGAGAAAAACAAGAAAGAGTAGTGGAGGAAAACTCAAGAAATCTTTTTTGAAAAACACTCTTGAAAACACCCCTTTGATATGGAAGTATTAGCCCTAAAACAAGTGGAGAAAATCTCTAAGAGAGATAGGAAAAACTGGCTTTGAAACCCTCTCAAACTCTTGTTAAAAACAGCCCCAAGAGATGGCTTATTTATAGCCTCTCAAAATATAGCCGTTGGCAGCCAACTCAGCAGCAAATTCTGCTGTTAGTCGACCGGCCGGTAGACCGGCCAATGGTCATATTTTTGACCCTTGGGGCTGAAAAACACACCTAGAGGGGGGGTGAATAGGTGTAAGTGCTAATCTAGAAACTAAGTACGCTAAATGCGGAAGCTTAAAACAAATATTGTAACACACTTAATACAACACACAAGTGTAGCCGAATTTCCCGTGAAGGGCTCTGGACTAACTCCTCTCGATTCCCCTAAATATGGGTTGAGGTGCTATATGAAGCTCTTGTGTTTAAGTATAAGTGAGGCACACACACAAGCAAGCCAAGCGTATAAGGATGAACAATATAAAAGATGCAAGGCAACACAAGCAATATATGATATGAATGAATGAATGATGCTTTGCACAAAATAAAGAGAGAGAGAGAGAGAGAGAGAGAGTAAAGAGACAATGGATCAAACGCAAACACAAAGATATGTTTTGAGGTTCGAGCCCCTAGCTCTATATCCCCGCCTTCACCACCGTGAAGGATTTCCAATCCACTATCTCCCACCGAGGGAACCTCAACGGAGGAGGATTTGTTACAACACAAGGAGTACTAAACTCCTCTCTCAATACAAACACCACCTCACACAAGAGGGGTAGGCCCTTAGCCAAACAACAACCAACACCTCTACCGAAGAGGGTTACAACCACCAAGCTTCACCTCACACTAGAGGGAGCAAACAACAACCACCTCCACCTTCCACAAGAGGGAGCAAACCACAATCCTCAACCTCTACCAAAGAGGGAGCAAACACTAACCCAATATAACAACCTCAACCTCTACCAAAGAAGGAGCAATACAAGAAATCAAGGGTTTACAACAAGTGGTATGTCTCAACCACAAACCTCTTTCCTTTTTCCACAAACAAAGATCCTAAATAGAATAGGATAGAAGATAAGCTCAAGTGTGGAAAACAAGTGTTTTGATCAAAGAAAAACTCTTGGGAAAATACCGAATAGATATTGAATTGAAGAACAATAAACCAATTCCCAAAAACCTATTTTCTTTGAAAATAACAAAACACTTAAAAATAAATAGATGAATCTTTTTGGCACTTAAACTCTTTTGAAAACTTCTTTTAAACACCAAGAATAGAGAGAAATTTTAGCTCATAAAAACTTGGCCAAAATCCCAAAGAAATGGGGTTTATATAGGCCAAAACAGAAACTAGCCGTTAGGCTGATCTGGCAACCTGACAGGCTAGCGGTCGGCCGGCCGGCCGACCGCCAACGGTCAGAAATATGACCGTTGGGCCATCTCGGTCGACCGTCCGGCCGACCGCCAGAAACAGAGAGCAGAGCTCTCTGGTCCGGTCGGCCGCCCGGCCGACCATCCCTGTGGCTGCCAAACGTGCACAAGCTTGTGCACGTCGGTCGACCTCATGGGTCGACCGGCCTTAGGTGCGGTCGACCCGTGCGGTCGGCCGACCTGGCCTGTCAGCCACTGTTCTGGGACAGAAACACATGTAAAAAATATTTTTAAAAATCTTAAGTCTTGTAAAAATACCCAAAAATAGTTTTATCATTTTGCATTGATATATAAATATGTGATAAAAAGTTTAGCTCAAATATCAATCAATATGAACTATTTTTGTGTTTTATCATTTTTACCAAAAATCAAAACATGTATTTTTATCAAACTTGAATTTTTCAATACATGAATTGGAAAGTCAAAATAAGTTTGTTTAAAAATTAAGCATGCATGTATAGAATGAAACAACTATACATATATCAATTAAACTTGTTTTGATCAACTATTCATGAAAACCAAAAACCAAACATAAAATGTGTGTGTGTTATGTGCACTTGAGCATATCAACTATACTAAGCTTTACAAATGGATCTAAACACACTATCTAAACTATGGATACCTAAGTCTTCTTGACGATCTCCATCTTCAAGTAGACCTGATCCAAAACTCCATCCATGAGCTAGGCAATGTGTGATCTTGAAGCTTGAGCCCTGGAATCACTTGTGAAGCTTCCAAACACCTCTTGTTGAAGTTATCACCAAACTAACATCTTGTTATAAGATCTGAGACTAAAAACACAAGAATATTAGTAAACATAACTACATGAGTTAATCATCATCAAAACTAGGGTGGAAGGCCTTTGGGCCAACAATCTCCCCCCTTTTTGATGATGACAAAACTCATGGAGTTATATATGCATGGATTAAAGTTAAGCTTCAAAGAAGCTCCCCCTTAACTCATGCATAAACAAATAAACATAATATGCAATGAATATTAAACATGAATGCATAGATATGCATAAACAATAAAAGGTTCTAGATACCAAATGAAATGTTCAAAACACAACATGCTCTAGATACCAATTAAATTAAACTAAATTAAACCTAATATATGCAAAAAATAACTATGCATATATAAATCTTATAAACTCAAAATCTCTCTCCCCCTTTTTGTCAATCATCAACAAAGGGGTAAACAAAAAAAAAAAATTTTCTCACCCTTTTTTTTTAATACAAAGAATCAATCATCAATAAATGGTAAAAGCAAAACTAAATCAAAGAATTTTTCTCCCCCTTTTTGTTCGAAACAATGAATCAACAAAAACAAAAGCCAAATAGGGGTGACAATCAATTAAGATATCAATTGAAAATACGTCAATGAAGCATCTTGATACCAATTGAAAGTAAACATAGGTCAATCAACAAATGGTATATGCTATATACATTCATGAAGAGGAAGACGCTAAGTTAACTTCCCTACACATATGCATTACATGAAGAAGGGATGACAAGCCACAATTCACATAACACATATTATGTAATACATAAGAGGAGATGTGAAGCTCCCCCTACACATGTGTATCACATAAAGAAGAGATGTCAAGCTCCTCAATATAAGATACACTCAACATGAATCTATATGTAGAAGAGATGTTAAGCTCTCCTTGCATATAGTCAATACAAATCAAAACTTTTGTATTTATTTTCTTTAAAACAAAATTTTGAGATACCAATTTTTAAAACATATTCAAATGAACATCTTGATATCAAAAGATAGTATTTTTCTTTTTAAGCCATATAAACAATTTTGATATCATAAAGTAAGGGAGTGGGAATCAAATACCAATTGAAATATGAAAGTCAAATTTTCTCCCCCTTTATGAAATACAAACTAAAACAATGCGTAGGCTTGATACCAATTTAAAAGTAATCAATTGAAATAGGATAATCATTAAGGTTTTCAAGCTTAGCATAAACAAATATATATGTATGAAAATTAGATACCAATTGACAATGATACCATTAGAATTTGAACGCATACATACAAAAAAAAAATATGAGTATACAAAAGGATCAAAATTGATACCAATTGAAAGAGTTCAATGATACCAATTGAGACAATAATAATAGCATGGTATAACTCATATTATCAAAACGAAGAATGCGAACTAGTTAAAATGAAAAGTTTTGTTAACTAGTACGAAATCCTTCAAGTAAGGAATAAAACAAGATTATTTTTCATAAAACATGAATTTCACAAAATAGTCAACACTCATAATCATTTAAGCATAAATATGACTCATGAAAACAAAACATGAGTAATCAAGAAATGTGAGTATACAAATACAATGTGAAGAACATGATCATGAAAATATTCAATTATGCTCAAATAATTCCTTGAAACAAGAAAATCATCAAAACAAAACTATTTAATCTTCAAGGTATATGTATGTCCTATACAAACTAAAGTATACATACATATCCAAACACAACGAGTCCACAAAATATATGCATTAAGGCACGTGGCTCAAAAAGGATGTATATGTATAATAATAATTTGGATAAAATAGACATATACATGAAGCTAAACAAATAAACACGAAATCAAGAAAAACTAAATTTCTACCAAAATAAAATTTCATTTCAAGGTATATGTATGAATTGTCAACACAATAAGTATACATACATATCCCTAAACACAATTGAGTCCATATATATAGATTTGCATGAAAGGCAAATGACTCAAAGGGTATACATGTATAACTTAAGGTTTGGCAAAATGCACATATACATGAAATGTAAAACACATGATCTACAAAACAAATCCAAAATGGGAATACAAGTTTAAAATGTATGAATCATCAAAACTAGACTATACTAGCACATCTAATGGGTTCAAATAAGCAATCAAGCCCAAACATATATAGATTTATTTGTGGCCCACTATATGCACAAGTATAAATCCTAGTCTTAATGAAAACTAACATCTAAACATGTAATCAACACATGAAGTATAAAACCAAGATATAAATCAACATGATAAACATAAACATGATTATTATGAATATCCACATGTTATTAGATTTATGATGTACATGATAGCTAATCAAATACGAGAACACAAAATAATAATCCATATTAAACATCGGTGTCTCAAATACTATACATGTATGTCAAGAATCTAATTAACATGGCATTTTCATACTAATCACTAAACAATGAAACATGCTATAAACAATGAGGAAATATAAAGCATGTATACAATAAATAGGAGTTAGGAATCGTTACCAAAACCTAGAAGGTAACTCTCCTTGTCTCCAAAACATGGTGGTCCTCTCCACCAAACATCCCTTGAAAGTGATGCATCCAATTGATTTCCTTTAAGTACGGAACGCATCCACTCCAAGGTACCGCTACTCTCACGTCATGTGAGAGCCCACACCTACATCAAATAAAGGAGGGGTGGTCTTTGGTACCCATATCTTCTTGGGTCCATGGGGGTTAGTACCTTCTCTAACCCAAACAAATTTATTTGCTAAATTTGAAGTATGTAATCTATCATAACAAAATTTAGCAAGGTGGCCCATACGTCCACAATGTGTACAAGTGTACACATGAGCATACATGTGTTGGTGGTGTCCGTGTGGAGCATGTGTATGCCGTGATGGGTGTGCATGCATAGATGGAACTTGTTTCTTTCGAAACAAAGATTCCAAACGTGTATTGCTCTTGGCACATTGGCTCAAAGTGGAGCCCAAACAATCCATTTTCTTCTTAATTAAATTTATATCATTTTCAATCAAAGAAGAAGTGGAGCATGCAATGGGTGGAGTGTGTGAAACTACCCTAGCATGGCAAACATGAGAATCAATCTTATTTTACAAACAATCATTCTTCTTTAAACAAACATTTAAATCATTAGAAATAGAAATTATTTTATTTTTCAAAGCAACATTCTCTTTTAAAACAAAATCAACCTTTAAAGTTAAAACTTTATTATTCTTCAAAACATCATTACAATCATTTTTAGATTTCAAAAATTCATTTTCTTTAGGTGCAAGTTCAAGTTGAGATTTTAATGAATCCCTTTCATTAGAAATCTCCTCTTTCTCTTGCAAAACAACATCAAGTCTAGCAATCAAATTTTTATTATCATTGTTAATGCTTAGACTTTTCTTTTTCAAAACATTATATTTTTCTATTAACTTTTCACAAACAATTGATAGTTCTTTATTTAAAGCATGAGCATCAAAATTATCAGAAGAAGAACTAGCACAATCATTATCACTATTTAGTTGAGATTCTGATTGTACCTCAAGGGAGTCATTCCCTTGGACCATCAAGCATTGTGAGTCGGATTCTCCACTAGACTCCTCCAGTTGAATTGACAATTGAAGCTTGGAGGTGGTGGTGGTTGTCAACATGTTCCACACTGCAAATGCGGAATCAAAGTTAGAAGCAAGCATAAGATATTCTTTATTTAATGTGCTTCTAATGGCCTCAAGGGCTTGTGCATTGGCCCCTATATGCTTGCGGTCACCAAGATAACATCTCTTGGTAGCGGCAAGGAAAACATGCAAACCTAGGGTCTTTAGGAACATGGACATCCTATACTTCCAAACAACAATGTTGGAAGGGTCAAAACTAGGTGGGGTCATGAAGTCCATGGTAAACTATATGAGTGTGCAAACAAGCAAATGCAAACAATAGATTAGCAAACAAATGGATCTCACTCCTAGGATGTTAAGCCTAATATCAGGAGCGTTGGCTCTGATACCAATTGAAAAACACACCTAGAGGGGGGGTGAATAGGTGTAAGTGCTAATCTAGAAACTAAGTACGCTAAATGCGGAAGCTTAAAACAAATATTGCAACACACTTAATACAACACACAAGTGTAGCCGAATTCCCCGTGAAGGGCTCTGGACTAACTCCTCTTGATTCCCCTAAATATGGGTTGAGGTGCTATATGAAGCTCTTGTGGTTAAGTATAAGTGAGGCACACACACAAGCAAGCCAAGCATATAAGGATGAACAATATAAAAGATGCAAGGCAACACAAGCAATATATGATATGAATGAATGAATGATGCTTTGCACAAAATAAAGAGAGAGAGAGTAAAGAGACAATGGATCAAACGCAAACACAAAGATATATTTCGAGGTTCGAGCCCCTAGCTCTATATCCCCGCCTTCACCACCGTGAAGGATTTCCAATCCACTATCTCCCACCGAGGGAACCTCAACGGAGGAGGATTTGTTACAACACAAGGAGTATCAAACTCCTCTCTCAATACAAACACAACCTCACACAAGAGGGGTAGGCCCTTAGCCAAACAACAACCAACACCTCTACCGAAGAGGGTTAAACCACCAAGCTTCACCTCACACCAGAGGGAGCAAACAACAACCAACTCCACCTCTCACAAGAGGGAGCAAACCACAATCCTCAACCTCTACCAAAGAGGGAGCAAACACTAACCCAATATAACAACCTCAACCTCTACCAAAGAGGGAGCAATACAAGAAATCAAGGGTTTACAACAAGTGGTATGTCTCAACCACAAACCTCTTTCCTTTTTCCACAAACAAAGATCCTAAATAGAATAGGATAGAAGATAAGCTCAAGTGTAGAAAACAAGTGTTTTGATCAAAGAAAAACTCTTGGGAAAATACCAAATAGATATTGAATTGAAGAACAATAAACCAATTCCCAAAAACCTATTTTCTTTGAAAATAACAAAACACTTAAAAACAAATAGATGGATCTTTTTGGCACTTAAACTCTTTTGAAAACTTCTTTTAAACACCAAGAATAGAGAGAAATTTTAGCTCATAAAAACTTGGCCAAAATCCCAAAGAAATGGGGTTTATATAGGCCAAAACAGAAACTAGCCATTAGGCTAATCTGATAGCCTGACAGGCAAGCGGTCGGCCGGCCGGCCGACCGCCAACGGTCAGAAATATGACCGTTGGGCCATCTCGGTCGACCGTCCGGCCGACCGCCAGAAACAGAGAGCAGAGCTCTCTGGTCCGGTCGGCCGCCCGGCCGACCGTCCCTGTGGCTGCCAAACGTGCACAAGCTTGTGCACGTCGCTCGACCTCATGGGTCGACCGGCCTTAGGTGCGGTCGACCCGTGCGGTCGGCCGACCTGGCCTGTCAGCCACTGTTCTGGGACAGAAACACATGTAAAATATATTTCTAAAAATCTTTTAAGTCTTGTAAAAATACCCAAAAATAGTTTTATCATTTTCCATTGATATATAAACATGTGATAAAAAGTTTAGCTCAAATATCAATCAATATGAACTATTTTTGTGTTTTATCATTATTACCAAAAACCAAAACATGTATTTTTATCAAACTTGGATTTTTCAATACATGAATAGGAAAGTCAAAATAAGTTTGTTTAAAAATTAAGCATGCATGTATAGAATGAAACAACTATACATATATCAATTAAACTTGTTTTGATCAACTATTCATGAAAACCAAAAATCAAACATAAAACGTGTGTGTTATGTGCACTTGAGCATATCAACTATACTAAGCTTTACAAATGGATCTAAACACACTATCTAAACTATGGATACCTAAGTCTTCTTGACAATGTCCATCTTCAAGTAGACCCGATCCAAAACTCCATCCATGGGCTAGGCAATGTGTGATCTTGAAGTTTGAGCCCTGGAATCACTTGTGAAGCTTTCAAACACCTCTTGTTGAAGCTATCACCAAACTAACATCTTGTTATAAGATCTGAGACTAAAAACACAAGAATATTAGTAAACATAACTACATGAGTTAATCATCATCAAAACTAGGGTGGAAGGCCTTTGGGCCAACAGGGGCACCACCTGGTCGACCGTTCCCTGGCTATCGACATGCCAGTCGACCGCCCGGTCGACCGGAGCCAGATCCAGAGAGCAAAGCTCTCTAGACGGTCGACCGGGTCGATTGACCGGCCCTCAGACCGACCGCCCGGTCGATCGACTTCTGTCTCGGTCGACCGGTCGGTCGACCGGCAGAAGGCCTGGTCTGATATTTTGGGGATATAATCTTGGTCATTTAACATCCTATAAAATCCCATAAAATCACATAAAATCCTCAAAAATAAGTTCATTGAAATACTTTAAATTACAAATATGTGTGATAAAAAATCAACACATATTACGAACTTTTTGAACCATTTTTGTGATATAGAAATTTTGCCTTAAACAAAAATCCGTATTTTTCAAAATCAATCTTTAATTTGAAAAACGATTTTTTCAAAACTTCTCCAAATACAAAAATAAGATATTTTAAACACTTTTGAAGCTTAGTGTGTATGGATATGATCCAATACACATATGAGATGAAATATCTATGTTTTTGACAATAAGCTCTAAAATAAGTTTTAATAAATACAAAACTCAAACACATGATATAGAAACATCAAATAAGTTTTTCTAAACATTTGAACCAACATGTATACGGATGAAATCTAAAACACATATAAATCATATAAACTTGTTTTGATGAAATCTAATCATGAAACATAAGTATGTATACTTTGAAGCTCAAAAATCAAAATTGTATTTTCTAAAACTAAAACTATTTTATGAAAACACATATAAATTTTGTGTGTCTATATATGAGCTTGAGCAATTCACAACTAATCTGTCCTTTACATTTTGTCTGAAAATACAAAATCTTAACACTTACAAATATGACACAAGTCTTGAAAATTTTCTCTTGAAAATCTTCTTCTCCTTCTTGACTTGATTCAAACCTTGATCCATGAGCTAGACTCTCATTTGAGTACATGATGCAGCCTTGATGCACGAGCTCTTGAATCAACACGTGGTAGCTTCAAAACTTGACTTCAAATCTTTTATTGTAGCTAAACACCGACTAAAATCTTGATCAAATATCTAAAACTTATTAAACATAAGATCATTAGTATTATAACTACATGAGTTAATCATCATCAAAACTAGAGTGATAGGCTTTTGGGCCAACATAGAGTGCATGTGCTGTCAGTATACAGTATACACGGCTAACATTAATAAAAATTATCATGGACTTTTAGCATTTTCAAAAAAAAAATATATCATAAACTTTGAAAAATGCAAGAAAATATCACCAACTTTAAAAGTTTCAATAAAATATCACACAATTATTAATAGCAGAAAGAAAAACACTAATTTACACCTCATCTATTATAACATGCAAAATTAAAAGGGAGAGAGGAGGGGGGAGGGGTTGGGTTCATGAGCCACAACAGAAGGGATGCGTGGGGTGGTGGAGGTGGCGAGGACAGGGGAGGTGGAGGTGATGGGGGCGACGGGAACAACTGAGGTGGAGGCGCGCGCGAGAGGGTGGGGGGGCTCGGTTGAGGTGGAGACAGTGAGGGGGCAGCGGGGAGGTGGAGAGGGAAAGGGGGGTAGAAAGAGAGACAGGAGGGTTGATTGGGAAAGGAGCGAGGGGTGGAGGTGAAATCACCTAGAGGGGGGGGTGAATAGGTGATGGCTATATGATAATGGCAATTATGCGGAATTTAAAAATTTAACTCTAAGCAATTTGCACAATACAATATTTCTTGCAAGTAATGGACAATGTAAAATTGCAAGTAATAAAGGAGATAGAGTTAGAGAAATTTGAGCAAACGCAAACACGCCGATATGTTTCCGAGGTTCGAGCCACGCTCTACGTCCCCGCCTTCACACTTGAAGGATTTCCACTATTGAGGATCCCACCGGATCAACAATACAAGGACAACACTTGTCCGTCTCCCGTGATGACACTTCACCACCTTGAGCACACTAGCTCGCCTTGAGGCCGATGCCTCTACAACTTCACTCAATTACAATGGAAGTGATCACACTTGATCACTTTTACAAATAGCTCACTAAGCACAATCCTAGAACCAAATAGTAGACTTAGAGTATGGGATTGTGTAGTGCAAAACTAGAGAGAAGTAGAGGAATAGGCTCCAAGAAAGGTGATGGAAATTTAGGCTTTGGAGAAAAATCTTTTCTTTTGAAAACTTTGGAAAATCTTTTCACAACACTTGTCAAATTTCACTTGATAGCTCTAAAATCATTAGTCATTTCATATGAAGTGACCACCTATTTATAGGGGTCAAAAACTGCTCAAGAGATTCGTTGGAGACAAATCCCAAAAGTCAAAGAGTCAGAAAATATAGCTGTTGGGTCTGTCAGAACTTTTGACAGACTGCCGGTCGACCGGGTCGGTCGACCGCCAACGGTCAAAAATCCGACCGTTGGGGCTCACCGGTCGACTGGGTCGGTCGACTGGCATTTCCAGAGAGCAGCAGGTTGAGGGCCGGTAGAGTATCGGTCGAGTCCCGGTCGACTGATACTTTCCAGAGAGCAGCAGGTTGGGGGCCGGTAGAGTATCGGTCGAGTCCCGGTCGACTGATACGCACATGCACAAAATTGTGCATGCCGGTCGAGTGCCGGTCGAGTGCCGGTCGACCGGGCACTGTGAAGTTCTGAAAAATCAGAACTTACAGAACCTGAAATATTGGAATTTTGGTTTTGGGTCTTGGGTTAAATATTTTGGACTTGTAAAAGCATAGAGTATGAGCATGTGTCATACTACTATCATGTAAAAATAGTTTGACAAAATTCTTTTGATAAAACTTGTTTTTCCACAAACTGTTTTTCCAAAACTAATCTTTTTCTAAAAGCTTATTTCCAAAACAAGTTCTCTTTAAAAGCTAAGTTGGAATTGAAAATTATGAAGCCATAAACCACTCTAGAAAATGTGTGTGTGTGTGTGATATCCCATATCTCTACTTCTACTATCTAGTTTTGACAAAATATCTAAAAACAAAATAAAAAATACAAATCTTGAATTCTTTAGCAAGTCTTGATCTTCTTCTTGAACTTTTCTTCAACGCAAATTCCGAAGCTTCCTATGTGCTTTAGCTTGGGAATGCAAATGTTGGGCAAACTCCAAAATTGTGAGTCTTTTAGCGGAGTCGTCAAAATCTGTTTCTTGAACCTGAAATACTTAAAAAAACAAGATTATTAAATACATAACTAAATATGTTTTGCTATCATCAAAATAACCGGGATAATGGCCTTTGGGCCAACAATCTCCCCCTTTTGATGATGGCAAAACATATGTAGTTATCACAAGATATTTTGGGTAGAGTCTTCAAATGAAGCTCCCCCTCAACATATGCATATATATAAAAATCATACTCATGCATATTATCGCGAATCATAATCATAAAACACATATTTTCATGTCATATCATAGATGAAGAAAAGTGAGTCTCAACATGACATAAATACATAAAACACAACCATATCCATGTCCACAACACAAAAATAAAAATACATAACAAAGCAAAGATGTCCAACACAGCAAAAATAAAAATACATAACAAGGTGTCACAACACAAAATATCTCTCTCTCCAAATAACTCTCCCCCTTTTTGACATCATCAACAAAGGGGAGGTCACTCAGCAGCATCAGGGTGTGGCCTCGTCATCCTCCTCCTCATCGTCATCGGAGCCCTCGGCCATCGTCTGGTCATCACCATCATCTGAGGAAGAAGAGGACTCTACCTCCTCTGTATCCACGGCATCAACTCTGGGGCGCGGTGGTGGAACAGACACGCGAGCTCTGGGAGGGAAAGGAGGACCAGCAGCAGGAAGACGACGAGCTCCCGGAGTCCCATCAGGAACGACTATGTCCAATTTAGAGAACAGAGATTGGAACTGAACGTCCACATATCTCATGGACTCAGCCATATATGACAAGTCGTTCCGGACCTCCGCCCGAAAAGTAGCATCCATAGCAGCACGAGCCTCCATGTCTGCCCGAAGAGAAGCATCACGAGCAGCCATATCTGCACGAAGTGCAGAGATTTGCTCACCGACCCAGGCCTGATGTGCCTCGATCTGCGAGCGGACCTCAGAAGCAGAAGCACCCTGAAACTCAGGAGCAGGAAAAACAGGAGGTGGAGCTGGAGCTGGATCAGCTGCAGGAACAGGTGGTGGTTGCACAGCTGCGTGTCGACGCAACTGAGCTTCCATCATCTTTAAGGCAGCAGCATTGAAATCTGAAGAGGGTTTTGAAGGGGCTTGACCAGAGAAATCAAAATCTAGAGCCCTAAGCAAATGGGTAATGAGCATGCCGTAAGGCAGACTCCTACCAGCAGTAC
Organism: Agave tequilana; assembly: GCA_038442645.1. NCBI lineage: Eukaryota > Viridiplantae > Streptophyta > Magnoliopsida > Asparagales > Asparagaceae > Agave > Agave tequilana. Next base: position 91,463 of record JAVJIF010005117.1, read on the forward strand.
GAATCTGATCACCACTCATGTGAGAAGCGATCACTCGAGGGAAATTTATCTTAATGCCTTTAAGGAGGCAATAGATAATCAAGGGAACAGGACCTCGAGCATGGCTAAATTCACCGGATTTTGGCACGATGTTATGAAATACAATCTTAGCAAGGACCTGAGATTGGAGAGTATACTGACTCACAATCTCATTCCTCACCAGATCGGGATTGTCATCCTGGTGAAGAAGAGTGGATGCGGTGAGTGAAGACTCACCCTCCGGATATCCAGGAAAATCATGTAGGTCATAGGAGTAAACATCTATTCCATCAGTGGAAAGATGAAGAATTCTAGCAAATTGACCTAGGGAGATGTTGATGTCCCTACCCATCACCCGGGAAATGATCCGGTTCCCACTAAACTCAAAATTTGCATAAAAGTAGGGAACCAAAGAAGTGTAAACCTTCTCCCTAATGGAGAGAAAATCTACAAGATTGTTAGCACGAAGTATTTGGGGGATATCTAAATGTTCGAAATCATGCATAGCCACAAATCTACCTGAAATGGTATTCCTAGGGGCTAAGTGAGTATAACGATCAGAGGCAAGATCGTTACGGAACATAGGTTCAGACCTAGGGGCTTGAGTTGAGGATTGGGCAATGCCCTTTCCCTTCTCAGAACGATGTCTCTTTGGAGCCATGATAAAAATCCAATTTTAGGTTTTTGAACGTAAAAGCACGATCTAGATAGATAATCAACCTAATATGAAGACAAATGAAATGATAGATCTAATCTAGAAAGAAGGAACAAGTGAAAGATTCGAAATTTTTACCTTTGAGAAAAACTGAAACCCTAGCCTGAAATCCAGAAATTTTGAGAATCCGACGGATGGATCGGCTTGAAATTGAAGATCCGAGTTAGAATTGAGAGGATTGAAATGGGTTTTGAAGGATTTTAGGATCAGTTGAACGGATTGGAAGAAGGAAATTTTGGGGAAAATGGGTCTGCGGTCGCTGGTGAGAGAACTGAGAGAGAGAGAATGCGAAACAGTGGGAAAAAGGTCAAATATATGCCAGAATGCGACTATCGGTCGACTGGTGTTGAGGGACCGGTCGACCGAAAACAAACAGAGAGCCCTGCATCTAAATCGGTCGACTGGTCCTATACCAGCAGTCGACCGGTAGCACAAAAAAAAAATCAAAAATATTTTCTCAGACAGAGCCGGTCGACTGGGGTTAGGGGCCAGTCGACCGGTAAGTCTGAAAAATCTGCTACCATAATCTGACCAAAAAAAAAAAAATTTTTATAAATTATAAAAATATGTTATATAATAACATACAGGGATATAATAATTATTTTAAATCTTTATATAGTGATCATATCGACAAAACTTCACACAAAATTATTTAATTTTAATTTACATATTTAAGCAAAGTTATAAAGATGTTGAAGCCGAATACCCAGTGACGGGTTCTGAACTTCATCCTCTTGATTCCTCTTGAATGAGTTGAGGTGCGCAATTGCCATCTTTAAGGTATTTGCTCAACTATGAAAATTTTCAAAAAGTTTTATTTTATTTATGAAAAATAGGTCTATATGTATACAAGTATATAATCACAAAATCTAAACTATACATATAGATACACAAAAATTGGACATGTGGACAAGTATGACAAAAGGCATAACAATACAAGATATTAATACACGGCATGTACACATCATGATAGAAAGGTAGTTCTATATAAGCATGTATCAATAATGAACAAAAAACAAACTAACAATTCTATACATATGTATACATGTCATAAAGAAATCAAATTGAACATGGTATATACAATCATGTTAGAGTTGCAAGTTTATACTAATCATGTATCAATGAAGCATAAAACTAAACTAGCAATCCTAAAACAATTGTATATACAAAATTAAAAAAAAAATAAATTCTTAAATGGAGATGTTACCAATTTACGGGTAGTCTCCAAAATAGGTGCCTCCACGATAGCGATGCAAGCTAGATTTGAACTTTGAGCTTAGTTGCATCTACCACCCGGGCACCGTCTCCCCCTAAGTCTTGGAGGAAGTAGATCCACCTGTGTCACCTACATTTGGAGGATCTTTTGGTACCCAAATCTTTGAGGGTCCTTTGGGGTTAGTACCGGGGCGAACCCAAACATATTTATTCTTAACATTGTTCTTAGCATAACAAAATTTTTCTAGATGGCCTTTGCGGCCACAATGAGTGCAAACATAAATCCTACCACTACCATACATGTATGCATGCTTGTGAGTGTGAGCATGTTTCCGTGCATGTGTATGTGTATGAGGTGCATGTTTCCCTTGGGGTACTCCCTTAGGAAATTTAGAAGCTATCTTTTTCAAATCAAATGCACAAATTTTAAGTGTGGAGTCCAAGGCATCAACACGCTTTTGGATCTCAACAAAATCATTTTTATCAATTGAAACCAAGGGGTTTTACCCTTATTTGCAAGTTTATATTTTTCAAAATCATTTTTCAATTTTTCAAATGCACTAGATAAAACATCTTTTTCTTTAACAACTATTTCTACTTTATGTTTTAAAGCCTCATTTTCTCTTTTTAATTTCTTATTTTGAGATTGTGAAATTTCATACCTATTTTGCAATTCTTCAAAGAAATGTGCAAGTTCATCCATGGTTAACTCATCCTCATCTAAAGAGTTTTCTAGAGTTACCTTTGGTGCATCCTCCCCATGTGCCATGAAACACATGTGCGCGGCGTCGACTTCCTCTTCGGATTCCGACTCCGTGTCATCCCAAGTAGCCACCATGGCCTTCTTCTTTCTTTGCCCGTTCTTGGATGTGGTTGCTTGTAGAGCGGGGCACTCGGCAATTAGGTGACCGATCTTCTTGCAATGAAAGCAAGGACCGGGCTCCTCTCTTTTTCTTTCAAATCTCCCTTGAGGTTTCCCTCGCCGGAAATTGCTTTGTCTTCCCTTCTTATAGAACATCTTGCCCACCTTCCGGATGAGCATGGCGAAGTCTTCATCGCACTCGTCCGATGAATCATCCTCGTCTTGAATGGTTGGAGCGGCTTTGAAGGCTATTGATTTCTTCTTGGGTGCCTCCCTTTCTTCTCGTACCTTCATCTCCATCTCATGTGTTTTGAGATTGCCGATGAAGCCGGAGAAGTCCATCTCCTCTTTGTCATTTAGCTCCTTGAGGGTTGTCGCCTTGACTTCCCAAGCTTTGGGAAGAGCTCTAATCACCTTCCTTATCTTTTGATCGTTGTCAATCTTGTCACCTAAGGAAGAAAGAGCATTAGTTATTTTTGTAAAGCGAGTGAGCATGTCATCAATGCTCTCATTATCAATCATGTAAAAATTCTCATATTGAGAACGTAGCAAGTCAACTTTTGCTCTCTTGACTTGTGACGTTCCCTCATGAGTCACAATAAGCATGTTCCAAACTTCATATGCCGATTTACAATAATGATGCGTGCAAGGTCATCTTCATTAAGTGCTTGTGTTAATGCATATTGTGCCCTAGCATTAGCTTCATAGTCCTTGGTGGTATCCTCGGACCATGTGCTCTCATCACTAGTGGGTTCAATGAAATCTTTGGTGACGGCCCTAGCTACTTGACTCCTAGGGATTTTAGAAAAAGGTTCATCTTGACCTTCCAAATAGGGAAGTTCAAGCCATCAAATTTGGGTGGGGACTTAATGCTTGAAAAATCTAGAGATGCCATGTATGATGAATAAAATGCACAATGTATAATAAATGCAACAAATGTATATAGCCAACTAAAGGATCTCCCTAAGGTTGTTAGACCTAAGTTGTAGGGTTAGGCTCTGATACCAATTGAAATCACCTAGAGGGGGGGGTGAATAGGTGATGGCTATATGATAATGGCAATTATGCGGAATTTAAAAATTTAACTCTAAGCAATTTGCACAATACAATATTTCTTGCAAGTAATGGACAATGTAAAATTGCAAGTAATAAAGGAGATAGAGTTAGAGAAATTTGAGCAAACGCAAACACGCCGATATGTTTCCGAGGTTCGAGCCACGCTCTACGTCCCCGCCTTCACACTTGAAGGATTTCCACTATTGAGGATCCCACCGGATCAACAATACAAGGACAACACTTGTCCGTCTCCCGTGATGACACTTCACCACCTTGAGCACACTAGCTCGCCTTGAGGCCGATGCCTCTACAACTTCACTCAATTACAATGGAAGTGATCACACTTGATCACTTTTACAAATAGCTCACTAAGCACAATCCTAGAACCAAATAGTAGACTTAGAGTATGGGATTGTGTAGTGCAAAACTAGAGAGAAGTAGAGGAATAGGCTCCAAGAAAGGTGATGGAAATTTAGGCTTTGGAGAAAAATCTTTTCTTTGAAAACTTTGGAAAATCTTTTCACAACACTTGTCAATTTCACTTGATAGCTCTAAAATCATTAGTCATTTCATATGAAGTGACCACCTATTTATAGGGGTCAAAAACTGCTCAAGAGATTCGTTGGAGACAAATCCCAAAAGTCAAAGAGTCAGAAAATATAGCTGTTGGGTCTGTCAGAACTTTTGACAGACTGCCGGTCGACCGGGTCGGTCGACCGCCAACGGTCAAAAATCCGACCGTTGGGGCTCACCGGTCGACTGGGTCGGTCGACTGGCATTTCCAGAGAGCAGCAGGTTGAGGGCCGGTAGAGTATCGGTCGAGTCCCGGTCGACTGATACTTTCCAGAGAGCAGCAGGTTGGGGGCGGTAGAGTATCGGTCGAGTCCCGGTCGACTGATACGCACATGCACAAAATTGTGCATGCCGGTCGAGTGCCGGTCGAGTGCCGGTCGACCGGGCACTGTGAAGTTCTGAAAAATCAGAACTTACAGAACCTGAAATATTGGAATTTTGGTTTTGGGTCTTGGGTTAAATATTTTGGACTTGTAAAAGCATAGAGTATGAGCATGTGTCATACTACTATCATGTAAAAATAGTTTGACAAAAATTCTTTTGATAAAACTTGTTTTTCCACAAACTGTTTTTTCCAAAACTAATCTTTTTCTAAAAGCTTATTTCCAAAACAAGTTCTCTTTAAAAGCTAAGTTGGAATTGAAAATTATGAAGCCATAAACCACTCTAGAAAATGTGTGTGTGTGTGTGATATCCCATATCTCTACTTCTACTATCTAGTTTTGACAAAATATCTAAAAAACAAAATAAAAAATACAAATCTTGAATTCTTTAGCAAGTCTTGATCTTCTTCTTGAACTTTTCTTCAACGCAAATTCCGAAGCTTCCTATGTGCTTTAGCTTGGGAATGCAAATGTTGGGCAAACTCCAAAATTGTGAGTCTTTTAGCGGAGTCGTCAAAATCTGTTTCTTGAACCTGAAATACTTAAAAAAACAAGATTATTAAATACATAACTAAATATGTTTTGCTATCATCAAAATAACCGGGATAATGGCCTTTGGGCCAACAGGAGGTAGGCGCGACTGGGGGGAGGCAGGATAAGGGGGAGGCGAAGAAAGGCGGTAACGATGGAGGCAAAGGGGGTGGAGGCAGCGAAAGGCGGAGGCGAGGGAGGCGGAGAAGGATGGTGGCAGGGGAGGCAGAGAGGAGGGGGCGACGAAGGGCGATGGCGGGGAAGGCGGAGAGGAGGCGGCGACAGCGAAGGGCGGTTGCGGGGATGGCGGAGAGGGGCAGTGGTGGGGGAGGCAGAGAGCCGGAGGTGAGGGGAGGTGGTGTGGGGAGGCAAAGAGGGGCGGAGGCGGGGGAGGGGGCATATGAGGGGTCGCATGGGTTGGATTTTTTCTCCCTTTCTTTTTTAATGAAATTTAGTAGTGAAAGAGGTGAAGAGTGTTTGGGCATTAAAGAGTCACATGGCTAACACATGCAAGTTATCTTAACGGGGGTTGACGGGTAATATTTTCTTGAAAAATTAATATTAATTTTTAGTATTTTCTTTAAGTTTTCAAAGTTCATGTGATTTTCTTGAAAAACACTGAAAATTTATGATATTTTTATGAAATTTTAACCCAGTGGAGACTATAACTTTTTGTAGGGCGGTGAAGAGGACAACAATGCCATGTGGGGTCCAAGATAATAAATGAATAACACGAGTAGATGGGCTGGATTTTCGGGCCCAAATGTTCTAATTTGAAGTGAACAACGGAATCAAGACCTAATTTCAGCCAAAAACAAAAACTAAACCTACTATGAACTACAGGCATTGCTCTCAAAAAGAACTGAAGGAACACCGAATGAAATATATAAACTGAAATATTGAATACATTCATCAAAAGAAAGTTGAACAAAAACACGAGCTAAATATTCTCCTAGAAAAAGGAGGAAAAAAAAAAACTGAAACATAAAGCTAGTGGAAGGCAAAAAAAAAAAAAAAAAAAAAAAAAAAAAAAAAAAAAAAAACTAGAATCACTCAAACGCCCACTGATTCTCTCTCCTAATCTCTTTCTCTTCTTCCGGCGTGAGGTCGTTATTGATATTCAGAAGATTACGAATCTCCTCGGGGGTCTTACCCTTGATCATGTCAGCAACTGTCTGACAGGTCAAGTGCAGTAACCCTCCGATGTCGAGAAAGTTTGCTGCGAGCATGAGATCGTAGAGAACAGTCTGATCAACCTTCATGAATTCGGCATCCCACGACTTTAGTTCATCATCACCCGAGTTAGACTTAGACTCGACATGGTTCTTGCAGTACTCGATGACTTTTGAGAGGATTTTGGCCGTCACGTTTGGAAGGGGAATCCCGTCGTCAGCGCAGTCATCTTCGATCATGTGACGGATTGTCTGAGACTGATTGGCCACCGCTTCTTCGACCTCAAACTCCTCGCCGTCTGAACTCCTCAGCCTTATCATCTTCCCAACCGAAGGGGCAGCAGCGGAAGAAGAAGAAGAAGCCATCAATCAATCACAGAAACAGACAATTTGATGAGAACAAGAACAAAGATAGAGAAGAGGGGTGGCTGCCTCTATATTTATACTACTATTGCTCACGGCCAGCAATTTCCCACGGAATCAAATTAGGATTTGAAAATTATTAGGACTTTGAATCAAAGTAGGATTCATATTGTGTGTTTTATTATAATTTTATTATACCTAACAGAGGTAGGATTAGGATCTCGTATTTTTACTTTCTGAGGAAAAGGTAGTATTATACTTGTTGAATTATTTTATATGGCTCAGAACTCCAATTCCAATATGATTAGGTATTTTACAAATTTTTTTTTTTTTTTTCCAATTCTCATCACAATCAAATTAGTAGTTATGGGTAAAAAAAAGGATTCAGGGAAACTAATTAAATTTCTTTTTTATTTACAGAGGACCCCTGCAGTTGCATAGAACATGATCAAATCCTAGTTAATGAAAACAGACGCTCTCCTACACTATAATTTGAGGAAACAAATTGTGATTATCTGCTAATACTTCTCACTAAATTAAGTAGTTAGGAAAAGATTAATTAAAATATGTGTAAACTCAAAGTTGCTAAATAATGAGAAAAGGAGTTAGATATAATAACAAATCTATAAAATTATGTATAAATCTTTAACATTAGTTCTTATATTAATAGATACTTTTTTAGTGTCTTACTAGTTGAGACAATGTGATATTGAACATGTGCAAGAAAGCTCTAATTTCAAATGCTAACTCGAGTAAACTGGGCCAATGAATCCAGATACTAATCAGACATTGTGCTAGCTACATCAATCAAGCATGGCCTATAAAAGAATTAATGTATTGCATATATACATACATACACACACACACATAAGATGAAATCAATGGATCCTGCGATGAAACATTCTCTGAAGTACTGCCTCCCCCGTTCATCGAGTAATGTGTCCTGAGCTCCATAGAATCCACGTCCGTCGAAGGCTTGGTCTCCAGTTATCCCAAGAGCCATCGCCTGCCCTCCCACATCCTGTGGAGATGCAAATTCCGTAAGCCGTAAAATGCAAATCTGTATATTTTTTTTGGGACCATAAGTCGTAAAATACACTTGCAACCTATTTGCAGCCTAAATAATTAATTTTATGGTCATGTAAATTTCACTTACAGCCTCCTTGCAGTAGAAACAGTTAATTTTGCGGTCATGGAAAACTGTATTGCAGACAGTTAATTGTAATTAGATTAATAATTTTTTATCAGATTAATCTTTTTTAATTATGAGAAATTCTTTTTTAATTATTAGATTAAGTTTAATTATTTGGTTAATGTTTTCTGTTAATTATTCTAATATATTTTATTATTAGAATCTTTTTTATTACTAGATTAGTAATATTAAATATAAAAGTAATAATATTTTATTATTAAATTAATTTTTTAATTTTAATTATTGAATTTAATAATATTTAATATTAGATTGCAATATTAAATATTTTTAATAATTATTTTTTAATTTTATAATATAATTTTTTATTATTTTTAATATTAATATTTTAGTATTTAATATTCTAATATTTTAATATTATTATATTTACTATATTTATTATTATTTTAAATATTTAATATTTTTAATATTTTACAATTTTTAAAATTTAATATGTTTAAATTACCATACAGCTAGTTTTGTAGTCAATTTTTTCACTTACAACTTACACATTAATAACCAAATACCATAAAATATAATATATTTTCCCACTCACAATTACTCATTACCAACTAAAAATTGCAAAATTTACTTGTGTAAAACTCACTTACAACTGTAAAAAAGTTTAAACATACGATTTATGATTTACTTACGACTTACGACTTACAGTCACTTACAGAGTCATATAGGCTAATATATGTGATTCATATTGATCAATTGCGACACTTATATGACCAACACAAATACATATATCTAGGTATATATGTGATTCATATTGATCATAAGTTGCAATACCATTACATTCACAGTACAGAAGCTGATGTTGTCAGCTATGAAGTTGAAAGCAAAATGGATACGGGTGCATTGTAAACAGTCGCTCTGCTAGAGTTTGTAGTGGAATTCTATGTGATGGAGGTGTTGAGGTAGCCCCGGCCTTCAAATGTAACGTTGGTCTTGTTTGCCCAAACCGCTACCTTTTCCTAGCACAATCATGCGCGCGCACACACCCCAAAAAAATAAAAAATAAAAAATAAAATACCGAATTGCCTACATCTATATATACATTTCATGAGCAATATTTGAGGATCTTTTTCCTTATTTTATATGTTTTTAATGTCCTTTCTCCGTATATATGCTGGGAGGAGCACTCATCAGACCGGTCGATCGACTGTGGTCGACCGGCCTATGTCCTGAGCTGATAATTAGGCCACTGCGTGCACTGATTAGTCTCTAATATTGCATATTTTATACCACATATTCACATTTATTTTATATAAAAATATTCCTAATAATGGTTTTCTTATGTGTTCCTAAGTCCATGGTGTGAAATGAATAAGAGATCAAAAATCCCATTTATTTGGTGATTTTTTAGATCCTAATATAGCCATTGACTTTGAAGGCTGAATCAGACAACATAGATTGCAAAAAATCAGAAACCAGTACCACATACTGACAGGGGGGCAAACCAGAAGATTGCAGCAGGCGGCCCCAGAAGGCCTGCAAAAACATGGCAAAAATCGCGTTTCCGCAACCTTCTGGTGGGGCCACGTGTTGAGTTTCGACTCGTGGCCCCGTGATGCTTCCCTGGTGCCCCCTAGCCTATAAATACCCCAGATTTTTCAGAACAGGGGGAGGAGAGTTTTTAAGGGTATTTTCTCCCATTTGTGTATTGTAATGTAGTTTTCTTCTTTCTTTTGTTTTTCATTTTCTTTGTAGATCATATAATAGGAAAGGGAGAGATGCATAGGATGAAAATTAGGGTTCTTGTAATAAAAGGTGACATTCTATGAAAGGTTCTATCCTTATCTCTATTGATTTTCTTCTCTCCAACTCTTTATATGCTTAGCTTTTTCTTTCATGGCAACTAACCGCTAACCACTAACTTACTAACTCCTTACTTGATAATCCATATGAATCTAATAGACTCTACTTGGCTTTGCTCTTGCAAGAGTTATTGATGGCTCATGATGATGAATTTTAACACTCTAACATCTAACTCTCTTACAAATTATCATTACTTTATTTCATGCTTGCTCTAATTAGTTTTGATGATTTAAGTGTAATTTGCACTTGTTTTGTTGAGTTTGGATGTGAAAGTGATCTTATGAGTCATACTTTGAAATGCTCTTGAACTAAGGGCTAGTGATGACCAAGGATACATGTGAGGCAACTTTCACTAAGAGGTTAGCATGGTTAGTAGAGATATTAGTAGTTAGTAGCCATAGGTTTTTTTTCTTTTTACTTTATTTTAAAAATAATATCAAAAGTCACAAATACATTCTTTTCAATGTTTCTATCATTGTTTTCACCGTACACTTCTCTTTCATTCTTTATTTTCTTTTCTTTTGATTCTTTAAAACGTTGAAGGAACTTTAACACACACGTGAACATACCGTGAAAGTTTCTATCGCCTCCCGTCGTTGTAGATTCGACCCGTTTAGCCTCTATGATATAACAGAAGTATCGAGGAAGCCAAAACACACACACTTTAATTAGTGATTTCAAAACGACACATTTTGTGCACAGTTTCCCCCGATCAAATTTTGGCGCCGTTGCCGGGGATAGAAACGGTTTGATCTCACATTTTTGTTAACTTTTCTTCTTTAATTTTGGTGTGTATGTCAAATTTTTAGCATTGCAGAAGCCCACACTTGCTTGCATCTCCCTGCTCAAGAAAACAGGGAATAAGTGCTTCAAAAGTTGTTATGTGGTTGGGTAAATTTTTGTATATTGCTATCTTTTGCCGCAAGTTTTTGTTTAGATTACCTGTGCACTATAATGATTAAGAACTAAAATACTGTAATTGGATGTTTTAAAACGATTTAGACATTTCCATTTAGGTACGTGTCAATTTTCATTCCATTATACTATATTTTGTTCTTTCGTTGTTGTGACCTGGACCGAGGTGTACATATTGCATTGCATATAGTTAAGATAAACAGTGGGTGATTTACTTGCTTTGTGTATTCATTCCTATCTATATTGCATATTTGCACGAATCAAAAATTAAGGGCAAAAACTAACATAAGATAAGGTGTGAAAGTCATTACCCTCACTTAGCCCAAAATCACTTCCCCACTCACACAACCCAAGCCTAAATAAAACTTACCAGATGTTGGCCCCTAGGGACATCTCAGACTCATTTAGGAGATTGACCTAAGAGAGAAGTTGTTAAAGTTTGACTCTTGTCAAATCGGTATCCAATGTTGGGGATTGAGAGGCGAAACTTCAAAGAACAGTGGTTTGGTATAATTAGGTCCTTTTGGCCCAAATGTCCATCACTCTAGTTTTGATGATGATTAACTCATATAGTTATTGTACTAATGATCTTGTGTTTATATAGTTTCAGATATTTAATCAAGATCTTAATCGGTATTTAGCTTCAACAAAAGATTCGAAGTCAAGTTTTGAAGCTAGCACGTGTTGATTCAAGAGCTCGCGCATCAAGATTGCATCAAGTACTCAAGAGGAGTCTAGATCATGGATCAAGGTTTGGACCAACTCCAGATGGAGAAGAAGATTTTCTAGAGATGATTTTCAAGACTTGAGTCTAGTGTTTGTAAGTATTAAGATTTTATTTTTAGATAAAATATGAAGGATAGATTAGTTGTGGATTGTTCAAGCTTATATACACACACAAAATTTTTTTATAGTGTCTTCATAAAAATAATTTTGATTTTAGAAAAGACCGTTTTGATTTTGAGCATCACAGTAGATATATTTATGTTTCATGAATAGAGTTCATTAAAACAAGTTTACATATTTTATATGTATATTAGATTTCATCTATATACATTGTTGTTTCAAATGTTTAGAAAAACTTAGTTTGATGTTTTTAGTTCATGCTTTTAAGTTTTGCATTTATCAAAACTTTGTTTAGAGTTTATTGTGAAAAACATAGATATTTCATCTTATATGTGTATTAGATCATATCCATACACACTATGCTTTAAAAGTATTTAAATAACTTGTTTTTGTATTTGAACAAGTTTTGAAAAAATAGATTTTTTATTTCAAAGTTGATTTTGAAAAATACAGTTTTTGGTTTAAAGCTAAAATTCATTATCGCAAAAATAGTTCAGTTTGTAATATGTGTTGATTTTTGATCACACATATTTGTAGTTCAAAGTGTTTCAATGAACTTATTTTGTGAATTTTTATGTATTTTAAATAAAATTTTCAGGGTTTTTAAGATCTAAGTTTTAATTCCTTTAAAACCCAGACCTGGGCTTCTGGCGGTCGACCGAACCAGAAGTCGATAGACCGTGCGATCGACCGATGTGCACAGGCAACGTGCACAAGCCTGGTTTGAGGGTTGATCGACTGGGCGGTTCACCGATCTAGAGAGCTTGCTCTCTGGATCTGGCCCCAGTCGACCGGGCGGTCGACCGACCAAGAGAGAGTACTCCCTGGTTCTGACCTTGGTGGACCAAGCGGTTGACCGATAGGTCTTTGACCTAGGTGCGGTCGATCGGGATGTCGACCAGCAACCCCAACGGTCATAAATATGACCGTTGGCTGGTCGACCGGGCGGTCGACCGACAAGCCAATCTAGCCCCCAACAACTAGTTTTCTAATGCCTTTATAAATAGGGCTTTTGGCCAGATTTTTGGGTAAGATTTTTAGGCTGTTTTCATATCAAAAGAGAATTTACCAAGAGTTTTCTCTTGGGTTTTAAAAAGGATTTCATGAGTTTTTCTCCACAAATCTATCTTGTTCTCTCACACAAACTTGAGCCATCTATTACTAAATCAATCCTCTAGGGATCTTTATTTGTGAGAGTTATTTTTGTGATCAAGAGAAGTGATTACAAGTGTTCCACCCCTGTGTATTGGAGAGTGTTTAGAGGTGCGACCTTGGCGAATTTGTAGGTTCTTATTGTGTTGTTCTTGTGGGAACAAGTAAGGGACTTGTGGGTCCAAGAGTTCTTGAGAGAGCTCGTTGTAGATGTTGTGGCACCGAGTGATCTTGCAGGATCGATTCTTGTGGAAATTTTTTATAGTATTGAAGGCGGGGACGTAGAGCAAGTGTGCTCGAACCTCGAAACAATTCTCCTGTGTTTGCGATTGGTCATCTCTCTCTCTCTCACACTTGTGTTTATATATCTTGCATGTTTTTATTGTTTATCTCTTTATATGCTTGATATATTTGTGTTTAATTGAATATATGCTTAGGTTTGCTTACTTACACTTGTATTCAACCAAGAGAGCCATAGTGGCACGTCAACTCTTAATTTAGAGGAATCTTGAGAAAAAGTTCAGAGACCTTCATCAGAAATTTGGCTACACTCTTGTGTTATACGTTGTATGTAGTGTAATAGCTTTTAGTTTGCATAAATAGTTTTTGATTCTGCATTAGTTTTGCATTTGATTAGCTAGTCACCTATTCACCCCCATCTAGGTGACCTACAAGTGGTATCAGAGCTTGGTGTTTTTGATTTGGGTCTAACAATCTTGAGTTAAAGATCCTTATTTTAGATAATCATAATACTTTATACACACACATGGATTACATGACACCTCCCTTGTTTGACATTCTTGACTTCCAAAATTGGAAAGTTAAGATGTCCATGTACCTCAAAATCTTAGGTATTCATGTTTATCTTGCCACTATTAAGAATTCATATTTTATTAATGGCAAGCATATTGAGGCTAATACAAAAGCCATCCATGCTTTAAAGAGTACCCTAAATGATGAATATTTATTTAGGGTTACTAATCTTGATTCGGCTTTTATAGTATGGAACACTATTGTCCCTTGATGAACAAAAGCAATATTATATGGGGAGTGACTCGGATGATGGAAGTGATGCTTCCAACATGTGCTACATAGTCCAAGGGGATGACCCCCTTGAGGTAAATTTCAAATCCGAGGTAGAAGAAGATATTGACATGTCTTATGATAAGCTTATATATTTTTGTCAAAAACTTCTTAAGAAATATGATTTGTTAAAAATGGAAAATGAAAAATTGAAGGAAAAACAAATTCTTTGTTAAATAAAAATGATTCTTCAAAATTGAATAATATTTAAAAAAATGAATTTTTGAAAAACCAAGTTATTTTGGTGGAAAAGAAAAAGGAAGTTGTTTTAAAGGAAAAAGACTCTTTGAAAAAGAAAATATTTAAAAAAAAGAAAAGATTTCTGAAAGAAAAATAATGTTGATTCTTGCCATGTTTCTCAGGCTAATAATATTGCATCTTCTATTGATAAAAATGAGATTTATGTTTTAAAAAAGATAATAGATTGTTTGAGCTCAAATTTGAGCAATTGTGCATTTAATCATAATAGGTTAGAATCTATATTTCGCAAGAAACAAGTTTCACACATGTATGCACATACCCTATGGCATATACATGCACACCATACTCACCCCACTCACATGTATGCGTGTACAAATGTATACATTGCGATCGCAAAGACCATTTAGAAAAATTTTGCTTTGATAAAATAAATGCTTAAAATTTGCAAATAAAAATGTTTGGGTTCCAATTGTCTCTAACCCTTATGGACCCAAAAAGAATGGGTATCAAAATTCTCACCTCTTGTGTTTGATGTAGGTGTGGGCTCTCACAAAACGTGAGAGGGTTGGTACCTTGGTGGTGGATGCACTTGGAGCTTGATAGACATACCAAATTGATGCATCACTAACAAGAAAGTTTGGTGGAAGGACTACCATGGTTTGAAAACTTAGAGAATAGTTCATATAGTTTGGTAACTATCTCTAAACTCCTATTTTTGTTTGCATGCTTTTTATCTTTGATTATTAGCATGTTTTAGTTTTAATGCTCATTATGTTAAATGCAATGTTATTAGACATGTGATATACATAGATAGTCTTTGAGATACACCTATGTTCATATGGATTCATATTTTTGTGTTCTTACTATTATTTAACTACTATGTATAAACTAGTTCTAAAACACATGCATTTAGCCTAATGATTATGTTTGTTCATATTTTATGCTGGAGATTACTTGTTTAGATGTAGTTTTCGTTAAAACTTGTGTTTATACTTGTACAAGTGGTGAGTCACACTTGATTATTATGTGTTTGTACTTCATTGCTCATTTGTACTCATTATATGTACTTGTATAACCTAGTTTTGATGATTCTTACATTTATACTTATTTTTCCTATTTTTGTACATGTTTAACTTCATGTATATGTTATTTTTGTCTAAAACTAATAGATATACATGCATATTCTTGAGTCACTTGCCTTCATGCAAAATTCTATTATGGACTCTTTTATGTTTGGGATATGTATGTATACTTTTAGTTTCGACAAAACGTACATATACCTTGAAGCTTATTTAATTTTGATGACAATTTTAATTTTGATGATTTTTATGTTTTTTTTGACAAAAGAATTTAATATTTGTTTTGAGCTTTATTGTTTATTTTCATGAATATGCTATTCACATGATTCTTGTGCACTCACATTTTTTTGTTTACTCATGACCTTATTTTCATGAGCTAATTTTGAGACTTATAGATCTTGAGTGACAATTTTTGTATATTTAGCAAGTTTCATGGGATATATGATTTGGTTTTATGTTTTGAAAGAACTTTAACTATTTTTTCAAAAAAATTACTTTAAACTAGTTATCTATTCTTCACTTGCTAGCGTTTTCAATCTAAAATTACTTTCAAAATTATTTTTGAAAACTCCTACCTTTAAAGGGCGGTTGGATGGGTGACCATGTCTTGTATACCCTTTCATTAAAAAGTTATTTAACATGCGCATGAATAGGGTGGTAGCTAGGAGATATATATGATTTTAATGAAAATTCACTTTTGTATACTCATATTTGTTTTTTTATATATGTATGCTTCAAATTTCAAATAGTACTTCCATACATACATATATATGATTTATTGTGTTAAGATTAAAAATGTTAACTCTTTATAGCACAAATTATTTCATGATAAGCTTGATTTAGTTCTTAATGTCAATTGTGTTTCAATTGGTATCATATACAAGCTTATGCACTACTTAAAAAAAAGAAAAAGTTCTTTAAAATCATAAAATAATTTCACAATATTTATGTTTTCCTACAAGTGGTATTCATGTTGATGTTTACCTAGAAAATAATGTTTATATTTACCTACAAGTGGTTTATTAACTCTTGCTTACCTATAAAATAATATTTATGTTTACCTACAAGTGGTTTATTAACACTTGATTTGCCATCTACTAGCGGTATATCAAAATTTGTTTTGTTGAAAAATTTGTTTTAAAAAAGTTTTCAAAATTTGTTTGAAACAAACTGCTTATATGCAAGGGGAGCTTAACATCTTCTCTATATATAGATTTATGTTGAATGTATCTCACAAATTGAGGAGCTTTACCTCTCTTCTTTACGTGATCATGTGTGTAAGGGGAGCTTAACAACTCCGCTTATACATTGTATATTATGGTTTATATGGGTTAGGGTCTAGTCACTCCTTCTCCATCTAATGTATGTATGTAGGGGGAGCTAACTTAACGTCTCTCGTCTTCATGAATGTATATCGCATATACATCTTTCTTGTTTATTTGTCTTCACTCCTTTGTTGATTAGTTGACAAAAAAGGGAAAAAGAATTTAGAGAGTTTATATATGCATGCTTTTATATTATTGTTTATGCATATATGTTTAGTTTATATGAGCCTTCATTTAATATGTTTATGTTTATTTGCTATGCATGAGTTAAGGAGGAGCTTCTGTGAAGCTTATCTTTAATTCATTCATATATAACTCTATGAGTTTTGTCATCATCAAAAAGAGGGAGATTGTTAGCCCAAAGACCCATCACTCTAGTTTTGATGATAATTAACTCATGTAGTTATAGTACTAATAATCTTATGTTTATATAGTTTCAGATATTTGATCAAGATCTTAGTCGGTGTTTAGCTTCAATAAAAGATTCGAAGTCAAGTTTTGAAGCTAGCACGTATTGATTCAAGAGCTCGTGCATCAAGATTGCATCAAGTACTCAAGAAGAGACTAGATCATGGATCAAGATTTGGACCAAGTCAAGATGGAGAAGAGGATTTTCAAGACTTGAGTCTAGTGTTTGTAAGTGTTAAGATTTTATTTTTAGATAAATATAAAAGATAGATTAGTTGTGATTGCTCAAGCTTATATACACACACACACAATTTATATAGTATTTTCAGAAGAATAATTTTGATTTTAGAAAATACCATTTTGGTTTTGAGCATCAAAATAGATATCTTATGTTTCATGAATAGAGTTCATCAAAACAAGTTTACATATTTTATATGTATATTAGATTTCATCTATATACATTGTTAGTTCAAATGTTTAGAAAAACTTAGTTTGATGTTTCTATTCATACTTTTAAGTTTTGTATTTATCAAAACTTTGTTTAGAGCTTATTGTCAAAAACATAGATATTTCATCTTATATGTGTATTGGATCATATCCATACACACTATGATTTAAAAGTATTTAAATAACTTGTTTTTGTATTTGAACAAGTTTTGGGAAAATAGATTTTTCATTTCAAAGTTGATTTTGAAAAATACGGTTTTTAGTTTAAGGCTAAAATTTATTAGCGCAAAAATTGTTCAATATATTTGTAATATGTGTTGATTTTTGATCACACATATTTGTACTTCAATGAACTTATTTTTGTGGATTTTTATGTATTTTAAATAAAATTTTCAAGGTTTTTAAAGTCCAAGTTTTAATCCCTTTAAAACCCAGACATGGGCTTCTAGCGGTCGACCGACCGGTTGACTGAACGGTCGACCGAACCAGAAGTCGGTCGACCGTGCAGTCGACCGATGTGCACAAGCAACGTGCACAAGCCTAGTTTGAGGGCCGGTCGACCTGGCGGCTGACCGATCCAGAGAGCTTGCTCTCTAGATCTGGCCCCGGTTGACCGAGCAGTCCACCGACCAAGAGAGCAGTGATCTCTGGTTCTGGCCTCGGTCAGCGGTCGACCGATAGGTTTTTGACCTGGGTACGGTCGACTGGGCGGTCGATCGACAACCCCAACGGTCATAAATATGATCGTTGGCTAATCGACCGACCGGTTGACGGACAAGCCAATCTAGCCCCCAACAGCTAGTTTTCTGATGTCTCTATAAATGAGACTTTTGGCTAGTTTTTTGCGTAAGATTTTTAGGTTATTTTCTAGAGCTCTTTTCCAGAGTTTCAAAGCAAGTTTTTAGAGCTTAAATTCCATATCAAAAGAGAGTTTACCAAGAGTTTTCTCTTGTGTTTTAAAAAATATTTTTTGAGTTTTTTCTCCACAAATCTATCTTGTTTTCTCACACAAACTTGAGCCATCCATTGCTATATCAATAGTCTAGGGATCTTTGTTTGTGAGAGTTATTTTTATGATCAAGAGAAGTGATCATAAGTGTTCCACCCCTTGTATTAGAGAGTGTTGAAAGGTGCGGCCTCAGCGAACTTGTGGGTTCGTATTGTGTTATTCTTGCGGGAACAAGTAAGGGACGTGCAGGTCCAAGAGTTCTTGAGGGAGGTCGTTGTAGGTGTTGCGGCATCGAGTGATCTTGCGGGATCGATTCTAGTGGAAATTCTTCATAGTGTTGAAGGCAGGAACGTAGAGCAAGTATGCTCGAACCTCAAAATAATTCTCCTATGTTTGCGATTGCTCATCTCTCTCTCTCTCACTTGTGTTTATATATGTTGCATGCTTATATTGTTTATCTCTTTATATGCTTGACATATTTGTGCTTAATTGAATATATACTTGGTTTGCTTGCTCACACTTATATTCAACTAACAGAGCCATAGTGGCACCTCAACTTTTAATTTAGATGAATCTTGAGGAGATAGTCTACACTCTTGTGTTATACATTGTGTGTAGTGTAACAGCTTCTAGTTTGCATAAATAGTTTTTAATTCCGCATTAGTTTTGCATTTGATTAGCTAGTCATCTATTCACCCCCCCTCTAGGTGATCTATAGCCCCGTTGCTCTGGCACGGATACCTCCCACTAGTCTTGCCCCCTACCTGGCCGATTAACTCGTGGTCAGATTTCTACAAAGTACCATCCGTGGACAGTCTAACCAGTTAGGAGTCGTCTAGGTCTAAGTCAACCCTAGCATAGGCTTGTATTTATTTCTTTTTCTTTATTTGTTTGTTTGTTTGTTTTTTTTTGTAAATTGTGATATGAATTTCAACAATAACATTTTTTTTAATCCTAATATGAATCCATATTTCACCACGGCCTTATTTGACTTGGATAATTCCAACCCGGCTATGTACAATATGAACCAACTATATAGACATGATTGGGATTATTCGACTCAATATGACCCATACCCCCAATCCTATGACCATAATTTTCAAAATAATTTTTACTCTTCACAGAGTCAGTGAGGATTCACCTCCCCCGAGTTAAATTATCAATCACCTTGTCCACCATCTTCTTTCCCACATTCTGCTTCACATACTCCTTTTTCTGAACCACTATCAAAGTTACAAAAGAGTATGGAAGCCATGTTAGAAGCCCAAAAATAATTTGGAATCATGGCAGCCACATCATATTCACAAAATTTCCAAGCCCATATAGTTCTTCTCCAAAACTATCGAAAGAAAAATCATTGTTGGAAAAAACTATGGAATTCGTGCAGGAGCCAGAGCGACAAATTCACAACATGTTCGACTTCCAATGTCCACCAAATTTTCAGGATTCATACTTTCCCGACCCATCTCCCCAAGAAGAAATATCCGACTTGGAAAGGAGTATAGAATACCTACAGGACATGACGTAAAATCATGAAAATTTTGCTTCCCAGTCTATCAATAGGTTCGAATCAAAAAAGAGCAATTGGCCAACTTCTTATCAATCATTGGTCAATTCTGATATCTTCAACTTTACTGATATGACCAAAGAATCATGTCGTATTGGAAATCAAGCTTCAATTTCATCATACCAACTTGAACTTGACCAAAATCAAAGCCTTGACATTTTGACAAATTATCCATTTCCTGAAATTGAACTTAAAGATGAATGTGAACCTGAGTTTCAATTTAGTGATTCGAGTCCAATCTTTAAATCAATATCAACTCCTATCGTGTTACCTAAATTAGGTAACATTCTTGAGCCAGTTTTGATTCCCATAATTCTTGAACTTGAATCAATCATTTCACTCATTCATAATCCTTCCGTGGACGAAAATCAAGATTCAATTTCATTACATCCATTTGAACTTGCCCAAAATTTTGAGAATCATCTTGACATTTTGGCAAGTTATTCTTTTCTCGAAATTGAACTTAAGCAAGAATGTGATCCTGATCCACAAGTTGGTAATTTTATTTCACTTTTTGATTCAATAATGACTCCGGTATCTTTATCAGATTCTTTTCATATTCCGAAGTCAACATTGAATCCTTCACCAGTACACTCTGAAATTGAATCATCAATATCTTATGATCACACTTCATTGATGGGAACAGTGTGTGAACATCAATTTTTGACTCCATTTTTAAACCAATTTCGACTCCCATTTTGAATTTCGACTTGACCTAAGTAACATTCCATAGTCGGTATTTGTTCCTATTCCGTTTTGACCTTAAATCAATCATTTTCCACAATCACACTTCATTGTTGGACAAGGATGTTGAACAAAATGACTCAGTAATTATTTTTGAAAATTAAAAATTGGATGGGGATAATTTTTTAAATAAGATCATTTACTCAATCATTCTTTTAATGGGTTGTATTAAAGAGGTCACTGGTGGGTTCCTTCGAGATCGACAATATTTGGATTGGGCCGCATTTCGTGGACCAATCAGACCACTACCGGAACCACCACCATGAGGTAATTTTTCTTATCTTTCCATTTGTTTAATGCATATACACATTCACGATACATTGAGGACAATGCATGAGATAAATATAGGGGAGGGTTTACTAACATAGGTTGTTCTAAACTTTCTTTCTTTTACAATTCCTTTTTAGAATTTTTTTTAGATTTTTTTCTTTTGTATAGAAACTCTTTTCTTTTCTTTTTACAAAACTTTTTGAAATAAGAGAAATAGTTTTGATTTATTTTTAAGAAAGTTAAGAGGTTCTTAGGAATTAAAAAGACCTAAAATAATCAATTCTTAAACTGAGACAATATAATAGATCTTGTCTAAATTTTAGGATAAGAAAGTGAGATCGGAAAGATAATTTGATCTCGAATTTTTTGTCTTAGATATATGCACTTCACACTTACAAATTTTTGAGATTGAAATAAAGACTGAAAATGTCATAAAAAATAAAAAATAAAAACTATAAAAATCACTTATTGAAGCTGGGTAGTTCTGCCTCAAGAAGCATGATTATTCACGCCTAAAACAGTGGACAAAAATAAAATTATCCCCTTTAGTTTTGTGGCCTTGTTTACTTGAGTCCTTAAGCTTGAGGGATATTTTCTCATCTGATTCCCTAAAATCATCTGGTTTGGAAGTAACAGGCTAAAGGCTCACTACTCGGGTAAGCTAGAAAGCCTAAGAAACTAAGGGAAGAAGAATTTTTTTGATATAAATAAATGGCATGAAAATTAGAGTCGATATCCAAAAAAATCTTCCCAGTTCACAAAGCGCATATTTTCCAAGAGTTTTATGAAAGATCAAAGAATCGATTTAATCTTAAATTCCTATATTTAATTTATAATAAGATTTTGCACTTAGACTTAGTTTAAGGAAGAATAATTTCTGATTAACCTATGATCTTGGATCACTTAAATTTGCGCAAAAATATTTCAAGACTTTTCTCTATTTCAAAATGCGTTTTCAAAATACTAACATTTACTTTTTTCTTTATGAATTTTGTGGGTAGTCCGCTAAAAACTCTCAGGAGACAAAACTCCTCCTCTAAGGGAAACCTAAACGTTTAACGGCTTGTTGCACATGCTCAGCGCAATTGTGTCACCTGCGAAAGTGGAGTAATAAATTTCTTAATTTTTCTATTTTGCTCAAGATGAGCAAAAGATAAGTGTGGGAGTGTGATTAGTCTCTAATATTGCATATTTTATTTGGACACATATATTGCATAAATATCAATACATTCCTACGTATATTCTGTAATGAATATTGCAAATAACTTGTCTTAATGTCCTAATTCATACAGGGTATGATAGGGAGAAGATAATCATGAAATTTATCCAATTAAATTCAAAAGTTCAAAAGAAAGGGGATCGATTAAAATCCAAAGGTTCTAGAAGCGATCTTATCTGAAAACTGGATATATCAGATAAGATAATATTATCTAATTTCAAGAGAAAAATGGATTGTTTGAAGATTCTATCTGTTTCGCTAAAGATAAGTGAATATCTTTTCAATTCTAGAAGATAAACTGAAAATCAAAGAGGATAAATGGATAGAGAGAAGATCAACGGATGAGATGAAGCAATTTAAATTTGGATTCAGGCTGGATACAGTTTAGCATTTTAATCATAATTTTCGTTATCGAAGGTCAAATCTGATGATTCAAGATGTTACAGAAAGAAGACTTAAAGGGCTACAATTCTTCTGTTTATCACTCATTCCAATTCTATTATTTGATGAATAATATTCAGCAATCAGCACGCCAACAGCCTGCAGATCAGAATTGAATTTTGGATAAATCAAATTTAGTTTAGAGATAAGGGAAGAATTCAAATTCAGAAATATCCAGATCTTCCTATCTTCATTCGCTTTCTATCCCTCTAGTTTTCTCCTATAAATACCGTCATACCTCGAAGGCAAAAAGAGCACCATCTCAGAGAGAGAGCTTTAGTTTAGGTTTTTCTTTTCTTCTTCAATGTAATTTTTATTTTTTTTTATAGCTTAGGTTAGAGAGAGTTACATGATTAGAAAAGAGGAAGAGTTATTATAGAGTGACACTATTGTAATAATTTCTCAAGAAGCTTATATTGAAGGTGACAATCAATGAAGGTTTCTCACTTTTCTTCATTGTGCTCGATCTCGTCGAAGCCTTGCTTTCCTTTATTCTCTCTATTACTTTACTTTACTCCATGCTAAGGTAAATTTCATTATAGTTCAACAGTTGAGGTAAATATCCTTCTTTTATTTCTTTTTATTTTTGATTTTTGCATCAACATTTTTCTTTATCTCTTTTTGTTTCTTTTTCTTTTATAATTAAAATAAAACAACACCACCATCTCTTCTTCTACCATCTTCTTCCTAACTTAACTTAATATTTTTATTTTCTTTTTGTAAACTGAGAAGATAAGTATTAACTAGTTTTTTATAAATTAAAAGAAGAAACTTACATAACGCTTCTATCGCTGTTCCTCCCTGTGGATTACGACCCGTTAGCCCTAGGCTACACAGTAGAATTGAGGACCTAACACTATTTTAAATTTCTGTATTTTTTTTGTGTAGTTTTGGCTCGATCATATTTCATACTATATCTTCACATTTATTTTATATAAAAATGTTGCTAATAATAATTTTCTTGTGTATTCCTAGATCCATGATGTGGAATGAAGAAGAAGATCAAAATCTCATTTATTTGGTGATATTTTAGATCCTAATATAGCCATTGATTTTGAAGGCTGAATCTGATCATATAACTTACAGAAAACTAGAAACCAGGAACACATACCGACAGGGGGACAAAGCAGAATATTGCAGCAGGCGGCCCTAGAAAGGCTGCGAAAAAGCAGCAAAAATTGCGTTTCCCCGGCCTTTTGGGGGGCTACGTGTCGAGTTTCGACTCGTGGCCCCGTGATGCTTCCCTGGTGCCCCCCTTTGCTTATAAATACCCCAGGTTTTTCAGAAAGGGGGGAGGAGAGTTTTTAGGGGTAGTTTCTCCCATTTGTGTATTTTAGTGTAGTTTTCTTCTTTTGTTTTTCATTTCTTTTGCAGATCATGTAATAGGAAAGACAGATGCATAGGATGAAGGTTAGGGTTCTTGTAATGGAAGGTGACATTCTATGAAAGGTTCTCTCCTTATCTCTATTGATTTTCTTCTCTCTAACTCTTTACATGCTTTGCTTTTTCTCTCATGATAACTAACCTCTAACCACTAACTTGCTAACTCCTTACTTGATAATCCACATGAACCTAATAGCCTCTATTTGGCCTTATCCTTGCAAGAGCCATTGATGGCTCATCATGATGGATTATAATACTTTAACATCTAACTCTCTTACAAGTTACGATTACTTTATTTCATTCTTGCTCTAGTTATTTTTGATGGTTTAAGTGTAGCTTGCACTTGTTTTATTGAGTTTGGATGTGAAAGTGATCTTATGGGTCATGCATTGAAATGCTCTTAAACTAAGGACTAGTAATGGTCAAGGATACTTGTGACACAACTATCACAAGAGGTTAGCATGGTTAGTAGAGCTATTAGTAGTTAGTAGCAATGGGGTTTTCTTTCCTTTTTACTTTGTTTTAAACATAATATCAAAAATCACAAATATATTCTTTTCAATGTTTCTAACTTTATTTTCACCGTACACTTTTCTTTTCATTCTTTGTTTTCTTTTCTTTTGATTCTTTAAAACGTTGAAGAAACTTTAACACACACGTGAACACACCGTGAAAGCTTATATCACCTCCCGTCTTTGTGAATTTGACCCGTTTAGCCTCTATGCTATAACGGAAGTATTGAGGAAGCCAAAGCACACAAACCTTAATTAGTGATTTTAAAACGACACATTTTGTGTACGGTTTCCTACGATCATACATTGTTGAACTCCGATCTCAGTGTTATCTTCTCCGATGAGTTAAAAAAATCTACTAACAAGATTTTTACACTCTCTCCCACAGTTCTCCACCTTGGTTAAGATTTCTCAAATCTGAGCCGAACACAACATAACACCATGTCGACTCTATCGGGTTGCACCAATGATTGCCTACGTACCTCTGCCCAAGGGATCAAGCCATCCATTGTTCATCCAAATGAGCTCCACCGAGCTCAACCAACCGAAACTGAATCTGCAGCAATGAACTCAACTGGCTG
Source organism: Agave tequilana (assembly GCA_038442645.1). Taxonomy (NCBI): domain Eukaryota; kingdom Viridiplantae; phylum Streptophyta; class Magnoliopsida; order Asparagales; family Asparagaceae; genus Agave; species Agave tequilana. The sequence continues at coordinate 116,486 of JAVJIF010005117.1, forward strand.
AGTCATATAAACCTCCTTACCAATTACTGTCATGGAGAATAATGGCCTTCAATTTGAGCTTGTCTAGCTCGCCAATTTGAGATTCATATTTTTTCACTCACTTTCATGGATTCAACTGGGTTCCGTTTGCTTCAACCAATTTAACTTGTTCAGTATCCATCACCGCTATATGATCTCCACCCGGTGTCATATCCGGTGAGATCCCAACTGATATCGAACCAATTGGAGATGGTGGAGTAGCTTCAATCTCTACCCGTAACAATACATCCTTGGTCTTTAACCTCTCCATCTACTGAGAGATGGTAGACTTCAATAATGAAGTCTCATTAAACATGAAATGCTTGCTCAACACAATCTTCTTGTTTTTGGGGTTTCATACGCGTACCCTTTCATATTCTTCTTGACACTCAAAAATACAAACTTCTTTGCTTACGGATTTAACTTTCCATCTTTGACACTGAAGTAGGCTGGACTTCCAAATACCCGCAGCAAACTATAATCCTGAGCAGCTCCACCCAACCAAATATCCAACAGAGTTTTACATACTATCACAGTTGATGCCAATCTATTTATGAGTTGCCTAGCATATCCCAAAGCCTCAACCAAAAATGACTTATCTAATTGTCCTTTGGACAACAAACATCGAACCTTCTCAAGTAAGGAACGGTTCATCTCCTTAGCCACCCCATGTTTTTCAATTATAAGATGAATATCAATCCCACTATTCTGTCTAAATTTTAGAAATTGATTCTTGTAATCCCCAACCTTATCAATTTAGAGTACTATCTTCCCAACAGTTTATTTCTCCATCATATTCTTCCACTTCACCAATATATTCAGAACTTTAAATCTTTGTCTCATGGCACCCAACAACGCCTAGATAAATCATCAACAAAGAGATAAAGTATTGATGGCCTTCAAGTGACGCAGTCTTGGACCCCTAACATCCACGTGAACACAATCAAGAAAACATTCTGAACGGTGAGTTAAGGTGTCAAATTTCACCTTTATCTTCTTGTCCAGAATACTATGTCCAATGATTTCCAATTTGCAAGTAGATGCACCTTTTAATAATCCTTGCTTTGCAAACGCTTCCAAGAAATTCAACCTAACTTGTCCGAGTCTCATCTGTCATAACCTGGTAGAGCCGTTGAAGTGAAAAGAGGACCCTGTGGTTTTGTTGATTAGTGGTAGACTCAAAATTCGCAATATTTTACCAAAAATATAATCTTCGGTAGGAAAATAGCTAAAATTACTAATGTGATACGATAGATTTTAACAATAATTTGCTGGTGTAGTTTAGATAAGTCTAGTCTCAAGAAATCTAACTCAATTAATTGAACAGTCCAATTTTCAATATCAGAATCAGTAGATCACAAGCACTCAATAAATTCACACACACTCACGATTATAGTGGATAACAGATTAACATAATAAAGTTTAGATAATAAATAATGTGATATAATTCAAGTAATAATTCGATAAATGAAAATATATTTTACCTACTGAGAAGCCGATTCTCAAGTATCCACTGCTTCTTTAGACCTTGTATTGTTGAATTGTTGCTGAAGTTCTTCTTGTTGCTGGTTGTCGTCTGCAGGTGGGCATGCACTGAAACTTGTGCAAGTAACTTTGTTTGCTTGGCTGCTAGTCCACTTGGAACATGCACATGTGACTTGTGGTTGGCTTTGCTTCTTGGACTCACGCAGGGATTACAATATAGCTGGACTCACGTACAAACATGGGTACTGCTTGCGTGAGGAAAGTGCAACACGACCTTGACATGCTGTGTAACCCCCGACCCTTAATGTACGTGTCACAATATTAGTACTCGATACGGCGTATAAATTTGATTTGACCTTTCTGGTAGTCATATTAAACTGGTTTTAGTTTTAGATATTATTTTTCAATATTTTAAAATTTCCAAAATTTTCTAAAATTTTTCTGAATTATTTTGGAAAATCTCTGAATTCAGTATTGACCGATATCGATAATCTGCTCTAAGTTTTTTAATTCACAAGCAGAGTTGAGTTTCTAGAATCCGCTTCTGTATTGTTCTTTAAAATCATATTTTCTACCTTAGCCTATTTTTAGGGATTTTTCTGAATTAGTCCAAAACCCGGTCAACCCGGGGTCGATCGGTATTACTGATTAATTTCAGGATTTTTAAGTTGCAAATTAGACTAAATTTCTTGAATCTAATTCCATATTATTCCTTCGTGTAATATTTGCTATTTTATGAAATTTTTGAGAACTGTTATGAACCAGTCAAATTTTTACCCAGTTAAATAATATTAAATAAATTCTTTTTCTTTCTTTTCTCTTCCCCCAATCTCCTTCTTTTCCTTCTTCCCCAAGCCAGCGACAACCGACTTCTCCTCCACCGACGTCCTCAACCGCCTCGCCCCTTATCTCTAATTCTCTGTCTAAGTACCTTTTTCTCTCTCTATAACTCTCTCCCCCTCTCTCCCACTCTCTAATTAAACTTTCTCTATCTCTTAATCTCACTTCTTCTTCCATTTGACAGTAGGCCACTACCAAGACCCACCGCCGGTGAGCTCCCACACTAGCGACACCTTCCTTGGCCTCCTCTTAGGCCGACCACCTCCCTCCAGGCCATCACACCACCAATTTCTCCACCACCTCCTTCTCCTTAATGTTTCCTCCTCCACCTTCAAGCAAACCTATCATAAAACCACCACATATCCACCCAAAGACCACTACCAACACAACCATCTCACAATCACCACCCTCCCTACCTCTTCCATCTCCGGCCAATCACCACTATCAACCACCACCAAAACTCCCATCATCTTATCCATCTTTAATTTCCCCTTCACTATCATCATCCCCTCTTTCAACCAACACCACCACCACTACACTTCCACCACCGCCCTCCGCCTAGCCCAGGCCCCCGGTCACCTACGGCCGGCCAAGTGTCGCCCATGGCCGACCTCCTACCTCCGCTCTTTCTCCTTTCATTTTCTTCTTCCTTTTCTTCCTTTTTCATTCTCTATTTTTGCTCCTCAGAACAAATCTCTCTCTTTCTTCTTCTTCTTCTTCTTCCTCTTCTTCTTCTTCTTCTCTCCTGCTCCTCCTCTCTCTCTCTCTCTCTCTCTCTCTCTCTCTCTTAATGGGTTCATACCCATTAACCCACACCCATTAAGTTAAGCCCAAATCTTATAACCCATAACTTAAATTATTAGTTTGATTATTGGATCTAAACCCGACCCATTAGCCTGCCAAACCCGCATCCAAAATAGAAAGGTAAAATTGCATAAAACCCCCTGGCCATTTAGAATATTTACGAATTAAATATTATTATTACATATTTAACCTATTTTAATGTATTTAGTGTTTAGGCGATATTTGGAGCATTCGGAGTCTGATTTGGATGATTCTCAAGCCATTGCGATCGTAGGAAAATGAGCTACATCCTTATAATAGCTATGTGTGTATTTTTCTTTTACAAGTTATATTTAATCATAACAAATAAAATTAATTGATTGCTTTATTTAATAAATCGTGACTATCGGTAAATCATTATAAATATTATTTAATAAAATATAATTATCGATAAATCACTGTAATTAGAATATACATGTTAATTATTTGAATATAATTGATAACATAATAATTTATTATGTTTCTTGATTTAGTATAAAATACAGATGAATTAGTTATATATTGGTAATACGCGATGATTAGATTATTGATAAAGACATTCTAAATACTAAATAATAATCATTAAAATGGTTGTGAAGAGTTTGAAAATAAAAATTTGTATATAATTCATTTGTGATATCGATCATAGTGATAATAATGAAATCATCATGTTTGTATATCTACTGATACATGTTCCTGTAGCATCTATTACACCGGCCACTGTCATTTCATGTATATCTATCACTGTTACACGGATACTGTTATACTGAATACTATTATTTCATGATCATGTACCACTGATATAAGAATAATCTACTACACTAGACACCGTCACTGTTACATGATTTCTCTATTATATCAGATACTTTTATTTCATGTACTATATCATCGTTACACGTTCACTGTTATTACCTGTATTAGTATCAACATTACACGGGTACCCTAGTACATAGGGCACTGATTTCATGCAGACATTTGTTACACTAAACACTGTTATTTCATGTACATGTATACTTGTTACACAGATCCTGTGTTACATTAGATTTTATTATTTTATTTGTATATCACTGTTATATATGTATTCACCTATATACATGCTTTGATTGTTCTTGTATTCTTATTTCATGGATCATTGCTACTGTTGTATGGCTTAATGAATATAATACATGACTGTATCCTGTAATCCTGATATTGATATGATATTCCTGCTACTAGACATGTTAGCTGTTGATATACGATATATAGAGCAACTTGCCACATCACATGCTTATGTGGTGTGGACCATCTCTAGAGTCTCACATCTCCTGTTTTCCGTTTTTCGTTATCCAGTTCATGCTATCAACAGAGCAAATGTTCAGTTATCATGTTACATGTACCATGCACTTTTATTATTTCTGATATACTGTATAGTTTAAATATAATAAATATAATATGAGGATGGGAGGAGACTTGACGGTTGATTAGGTCTTGTCGGGTGGATGTCTGGATCTATTATAGTCCCACTGCAGGAGATGGGGTAGTGCTGGCTACCGTCTGTTATAGCTCATTGAGCTCCCGTTTTTCGTTGCTTGTTCACCCTTAGCGGGCTGGCTCTGGTCTCAGAGTCAGAAGTCTGTTTAAGGCCGTGATCCCGGGTATACACAGGGCACACCCACCTGATTAGAGCTTCTCGACCATTAGGTTTTCAATTAACATAATAAAATAGTATAAATAATAGTGACATCGGGAATGCTTATTATTTAGTCACTCTCTCGTTCAGATAATAGTACTTGTATACCATATTTGGATGGGTTTGTCTGGAGTACGGGCTCCGGTATGACCTGCAGTGGTATGAGATACTGAAAGAGATTGATTAAAATACTAGACGGTATTGATTGTTATTATTGTATAAATAACATACATATTCGATACATGTATATTATTGTTCATTTATACTTGTTACACTTTTTGCTATTTTATTCACCATCATGTCACATATATATCATGCACTTCTTGTATTCTCCACAGACATGTTTTTCATAAACACATGTACTCTGCATTTCATGTATTCTATGTTCCACGTGTTTTCGTCATATTATTATGGGTATCATATGTACTTTATGTATACAAGTTCATATTATTCATGTTATTCACAATACTATCATACCATTTTTACTAGGGTTTAAACCTTAAATAAAAAATAATAAAAGATGATATATATTATTTATACAAGTTGATTACGTTAATATGTCACTAAATGTTGTATTTTATTCCACATACTGATAATAACATATAAAGATATAACTCCTATTGATTATAATAACCTTATAGTATAAACGTTAATGATATATATAAGACTCTTCACGATAATATTAACTACTATTCCTTTTATATAATTGTATAAGATTGTAGTAGCATCATCATTGTAAGATGCATGCTAGGTATTACTACTGTTATAATGTGAATATAATATTTTTGTATTAGTTATACCGATTGTTAGCATAATTATATTGTATCATTGGTAGTTAAACATATGTCGTATATTATTGTGGTTGTACTTGTTGGCCCAAAGGCCCATCACACTAGTTTTGATGATGATTAACTTATGTAGTTATAGTACTAATGATCTTATGTTATATTAGTGTCAGATATTTAATCAAGATCTTTAGTTGGTGTTTAGCTTCAACAAAGGATTTAAAGTCAAAGTTTTGGAGTTAGCACGTATTGATTCAAGAGCTCATGCATCGAGATTGCAACAAGTACTCAAGAGGAGTCTATCTCATTGGATCATGTTTTGGACCAAGTCAAGAAGGAGAAGAAGACCTTCAAGAGAAGATTCCAGGAAGACTTGTGTCATATTTGTAAGTGTCAAGATTTTATTTTTAGATAAAATGTAAAGGATAGATTAGTTGGTGGATTGCTCAAGTTTCATATACACTCACACACAAGATTTAGATGTGTTTTCATAAAAGAGTTTTCGTTTTAGAAAATACCGGTTTGGTTTTTAAGATTCAAAATATACATATGTTTTATCAAAACTTATTTTAGGGCTTATTGTCAAAAACATAGATATTTCATCATATATGTGTAGTGGATCATATCCATACACACTAAGCTTCAAAGTGTTTAAAATATCTCATTTTTGTATTTGGAGAAGTTTTAAAAAATCAATTTTGGAAAATACAGATTTTTGTTTAAGGCAAAACTTCTATTTTACAAAAATTGTTCAAAATGTTTGTAACATGTTTTGATTTTTACTCAAACATGTTTGTATATCAAATTATATCAATGAACTTATTTTTGTAAAATTTATGAGAATTTATTGAAGGTAAAAAGACCATGTTATAAGTCCCAAATTTGTTGGACTGGCCTTCTGCCGGTCGACTGAGCCAGAAGTCGGTCGACCGCTCCGGTTAACCGATGTGCACAAACGTGCACAGTAAGGGCCGATCGACCGCACGGTTGACTGACAGAGAGTCTCTGCTCTCTGTAAATGGCCCCAGTCGACCGGGCGGTCAACCGCTAGGTCATTTGTTAGTTTACGGTCGACCGGCCGGTCGACCGCTTTTCCCAACGGTCAAAAATTTGACCGTTGGCGGTCGACCGACAGCAGGCAGACCTGCTAAGTTGGCTTCCAACGGCCACATTTTGGTAGCCTATAAAAGGGGCTTCCCTTGGACTGTTTTCTATAATATTTTAAGTAGTTTTTCAAGATAGTTTTTCCTACACTTCTAATGTTTATCTCCACTTGTTTTAGAGCCAAATACTTCCATATCAAAAGGAGAGTGTTTTAAGAGTGTTTTGAAAAAGAGATTTCTTAAGTTTTCACCACCAAATCAATCCTAGTTTTCTCACGCACACTTGAGCTATCCATTACTATATCAATCCTATAGGGATCTTTGTTGTGAGAGCATTTTAGGTGATCAAAGTGTTTAGATCACCAAAGTGTTCTTTCTTGTATTTGAGGAGGCGGACTTGCGGGTTCGCATTGTTTCGAGTTCTAGCGAGAGCTCGGTGTAGAGGTGCGGCCTCAGCAAGCTAGTGTGCTTGCGGTGTGTAGTTCTTGCGGGAACAAGAGAGGGACTAGTGAGTCCAAGGAGTTCTAGTGTGAACTTGTTGTAGGTGTTGCGGCACCGAGTGATCCGGTGGGATCGATTCCAGTGGAAATCCTTCATAGTGCTGAAGGCGGGGACGTAGAGCAAGGGTGCTCGAACCTCGAAACAATTCTCCCGTGTTTGCGATTACTCTCTCTATCTCTCACTTGTGTTTATATCTTGCATGCTCTTATTGTTCATATTCATTACTCGCTTGATATACTTGTGCTTAAATTGATATATGCTTGGGGATTGTTTGCTCACACTTGTATTCAACTAAGAGAGCCATAGCGACACCTCAACTCTTATCTAGAGGAATCTTGAGGAGTTAGTCCAGAGCCCTTCACCGAGAATTCGGCTACACTCTTGTGTTATACTTGGTGTGTCTAGCTTAATAGTTTTTTGTTTGCATAAATAGTTTTAATTCCGCATTAATTCATCATTAGATTAGCTAGTCACCTATTCACCCCCTCTAGGTGATTTCAATTGGTATCAGAGTTTGGTGCTCTTGATTTGGGTCTAACAACCTAGAGTTCAAGATCCTCATTTTTAGCTAATCACAATATTTATACACACACATGGATTTCATGTCACCTCCCATGTTTGACATTCTTAACATCCAAACTTAGAAGTTAAGATGTCCATGTACCTCAAAGGGCTAGGTATTCATGTTTATCTTGCTGCCATTAAGGATTTTTTCTTTAGTAATAGCAAGTATCTTGAGGCTAACTCAAAAGCCATCCATGCTTTAAAGTCAACCCTAAATGATGATTATCTATATAGGATTTCTAACTTTGTTTCGGCTTTTGTAGTATAGAACACTATAGTCTCCCTTGACGAACAAAAGCAATACTATGCGGGGGGTGACCCGGATGATGGAAGTGATGCTTCCAACTTGTGTTATATGGTCCAAGGGGATAACCCCCTTGAGGTAAACTTTGAATTCAAGGTAGAAGAAGATATTGACATGTCTTATGATGAACTTGAATCTTTTTGTCAACTACTTCTTGAAAAATATGATTTACTTAAAAAGGATAATAATAAATTGAAAAAGAAAATAATTCTCTTAAAAATAAATTTGCATGTATTTCAAAAGAAAATGATATGTTGAAAAAGGATAATATTTTCTTGACTTCTAAATTAAATGATCTTTGTGAAGAAAATACTTCTTTGAAAAATAAAATTATTTTGGTGGAAAAAGATAAAGAAATTGCTTTGGAAGAAAATAACTCCTTGAAAAGAAAAGTTGTTTCAAAAGAAAAAGAAAATATTTCTAAAAAGAAAAAGGGTGTTGATTTTCACCATGCTTTTCATGCCACCATTGATAAAAATGAGATTCAATTTTGAAAAATAGAATAGATTGTTTGAACTCAACTTTGAGCAATTGTGCATTTAATCATTTTAAATTGGAAACCTTATTTCAAAAGAAACAAGCTCCACATGTTCATGCACATCACCCACGACACACATATGCACACTTTGCACATCATGATCACACTCATTCTCATGTGCATTCTAGAGTGTACAAATGTACACATTGCGGCCGCAAAGGCCATTTAGCAAAGTTTTATTTTGATAAGATAAACCATATTAATTTTGCTAATAAAAATGTTTGGGTTCCAAATAATGCTAACCCCCGTGGATCCAAAAGATAATGGGTACCAAAATCCTCACCTCTTGCATTTGATATAGGTGCGGGCTCTCACATGACGTGAGAGGGTTGGTGCCTTGATGGTGGATGCATGGGCTAGATGAACATACAAAATCGATGCATCGCTATCAAGGAAGTTTGGTGGGAGGACCACCATGTTTTGGAGACTTAGAGAATAGTGCATATGGTTTGGTAACTATCTCTAAACTCTTATTTTAGTTTACATGCTTTGATATAAATATTTTTTAGCATGTTTTTGATGTTGTGCTTCATATGGTGAATAACTCGTTTTGATGTAGTTTTTGTCAAAACTTGTATCTATATTTATACAAGTAGTGAGCAACATTTGATTCTTATATGTTTATACTTTAATGCTCATTTGTACTCATTACATGTATATGTATAACCTAGTTTTGATGATTCTTTCATTTATACATGTTTTTCATACTCTTATATATGTTTGCTTCATGTATATGTAATTTTTGTTCAAAACTAATAAATATACATGTATACCCTTGAGTCTCTTGCCTTCATGCAAATTATATCATAGACTCTTTTTATGTTTGGGATATGTATGTATATTGTTAATTTTGGATAAAACATACATATATCTTGAAGTTTGCTTTAAATGAAAAATACATTTTATGCTTTTGATAAAAGATATTCATGTTTGTTTTGAGCCTTATTGGCTATTTTTCATGATTATGCTAACCACATAACCTTTGTACACTCACATTATTTTTGTTTACTCATGATTTTGTTTCATGAGAAAATTTTTGAGCTTTATAGATTTCGAGTGTCAACTTTTGTGTATTTTGTATAATTCATGAGATATATATGATTTGTTTTCATATTTGAAGGATCTTTAACTAGTTTTTCAAAAATTACTTTAAACTAGTTATTTATTCTTCAATTGGTAGAGTTTTCAAACTATACTAAAATATTTTCAAACTCTTATTTTTGAAAACCCCTACCAACCCTTTAAAGGGCGGATGGATGGGCGACCATGCCTTGTGAGCCTTATTGAAAATCTTTTTATCATGTGCATGATTAGGGTGGATAATTGTGAGTTATACACTTGATTTTCATCATATTTTCAATTGGTATCACAATTGATATTTTTTTGTATACTGATATTTTGTTTTCTATATACGTATGCTTCAAATTTCAAATAATATCAATTTCTATTGGTATTTTCATTTTTATACATATATATGATTTGATTGTGCTTGATTTACAATATATTTATATGTTTAAAGTACAAATTATGTTTATGCTAAGCTTGACTTAAATCTTGATTTCAATTGGTATCTCAATTGGTATTTTAATGAGCTTATGCATTATTTTCAATTGGTATTAAATTGATATCAAAATATACTTCATACTTTACTTTTTAATTGATATCAAAATTTACAATATACTTTAATTGGTATCAATATGTTTCGATTCCCAATTGGGTTTCAATTTCAATTGGTATCAAAAATGATTTAACTTTTGTTTGGTATCAAAATTTATCATATATTTCAATTGGTATCAAAATATAAAATATTTTGATTTCATTGGAATCAAAATTTACGGATGTTTCAATTTCAATTGGTATCAAAATTTTCAATTTCAATATGTATCAAAAAATCTTGTGATATCTAATTTGTGATAAAATTTTGTTTACTTGCAAGTGATATCTCAAAATTTGATTTGTTGATTTAAGAAAAATTCAAAATTTGTCTTTAAAGTGATTTTTTAAATGTTTTGATATGTATTGCCTATATGCAAGGGGAGCTTAACATCTCTTCTATATATATATTCATGTTGAGTGTATCTTGTATTGAGGAGTTGGACATCTCTTCTTTATGTGGTACACGTGTGTAAGGGGAGCTTAACATCTCCACTTATGCATTGTATATTATGCTTTATGTGAGTTAGGGTTTTGTCATCCCTTCTTCATGTAATGCATGCATGCAGGGGAGCTAACTTATCGTCTTTCTCTTCATAAATGTATATCGCATATATATCTTTATTGTTTGACTTATTTTTCACCTCTTTGTTGATGATTGACAAAAAAGGAGAGAATGATTTTGAGTTTATATATGCATATATTGAGTTTATGCATTTTATGTTTATACAAAATGGGAGAAGGATTTTGAAAGTTTAAATAAAAAGGGGGAGAAGGTCTTTGGGGAGAAGAATTTTTGATATGCATATTTCTCTCACCTTGTTTATGCACATATATTTATTTAGTTTTATACACTTCATTGAATATCTAATTGTTTATTGATATGCATGAGTTAAGGGGGAGTTTCTATGAAGCTTAACTTTAATCCATGCGTATATAACTCCATGAGTTTTGTCATCATTAAAAACGGGGAGATTGTTGGCCCAAAAGCCCATCACTCTAGCTTTGATGATGATTAACTCATGTAGTTATAGTACTAATGATCTTGTGTTTTATTAGTGTCAGATATTTGATCAAGATCTTAGTTAGTACTTAGCTTCAATAAAGGATTTAAAGTCAAAGTTTTGGAGCTAGCACATGTTGATTTAAGAGCTCGCCCATCAAGATTGCATCAGGTACTCAAGAGGAGTCTAGCTCATTGGATCATGTTTTGGACCAAGTCAAGAAGGAGAAGAAGACCTTCAAGAGAAGATTTCTAAGAAGACTTGTGTCATATTTGTAAGTGTTAAGATTTTATTTTTAGATAAAATGGAAAGGATAGATTAGTTGGTAGATTGCTCAAGTTTCATATACACTCACACACAAGATTTAGATGTGTTTTCATAAAAGAGTTTTCGTTTTAGAAAATACCGGTTTAGTTTTTAAGATTCAAAATATACATATGTTTTATCAAAACTTATTTTAGAGTTTATTATCAAAAACATAGATATTTCATCATATATGTGTAGTGGATCATATCCATACACACTAAGCTTCAAAAGTGTTTAAAATATCTTGTTTTTGTATTTGGAGAAGTTTTAGAAAAATCGATTTTGAAAAATACAGATTTTTTGTTTAAGGCAAAACTTTCATTTTACAAAAATAGTTCAAAATATTTGTAACATGTTTTGATATTTACTCAAACATGTTTGTATATCAAATTATATCAATGAACTTATTTTTGTAGAATTTATGAGAATTTATTGAAGGTAAAAAGACCATGTTTTAAATCCCAAATTTGTTGGACTAGCCTTCTGTCGGTCGACCGCTCCGGTCGACCGATGTGCACAAACGTGCACAGTAAGGGCCGGTCGACCGCACGGTCAACCGACAGAGAGTCTCTGTACTCTGTAAATGGCACCGGTCGATCGGGCAGTCGACCGCTAGGTCATTTGCCTGTTTACGGTCAACCGGCCGGTCGACCGCTTTTCCCAACTATCGAAAATCCGACAATTGGCGGTCGGCCGGGCGGTCGACCGATAGCAGGCAGACCTGCTGAGTTGGCTTCCAACGACCACATTTTGGGAGCCTATAAAAGGGGCTTCCTTTGCACTGTTTTCTATAAGATTTTAGGTGGGTTTTTGATTGATGCTAAACCTGCACAAAGAATAGGAGATTATAGAACTTAAGAAAGGAAATATGCAAGTGCTCAATACTTCCGCTATAGCAAGTGGCTAATGCGGGTCGTGATCCACAAGGAGGGTTTGCGATGGAAGCGTTTACAGTTTTATTGAAATCTTATGAAAATAAGCGAAGATTCTTCTCTGTTTTAAAGTTATAAAAATGAAAAAGAAAGTTATAGTTAAAGTTAGAAGAAAGCGAGAGGTAAGAAGGTGGAAAAATCAGAAAACGGCGAAAGAAAGCGACAAGGAAGTGAAAAGGATGATTTAGAAGAGGTATTGTGTTTGTGATTTAATTTACAGAAATAAAAGAAAAGAAATAAAAACAATTGCTTACCTTCTCTTCGTCAAAAGCTTACCTTGAGTCTGCAGCGACGATTTTACCTTGAAGTGGAGGCATTCAGCGCATAGCCCATAAGATTTGAGTGTTGGTCTTCATCCACATTACATCATCAAGACTACTTCAAGAATGAAATGATACAGAGAGAGACTCTACTCCATCGTCATGAGCTATCGATGGCACTCGCAATGGCAAGGCTCTTTCGATGCTTCTAGACTCACTTGGAAGGCAGTTGTACCAAAAAGAAAGGTAAAATAGAAAAGAAGAAGAGAACTAAAAAGAACATACAAGGAAATAGCATTGATTTGATTTCATAACAATCGAAGAAAAGAAATAAAACCTTACACCAGTGTCACTCCAGCTCTAGCTTCATTCTTGTTCTTCGATGAAAGTCTGATCTCCTCTTATTTACATAAATGAAAATTATAATTACATGAAAAAGAAAAACAAAAACCTAAACTAAGAAATGGAAAAACTAGTCTAAAATCCTAATCTGCATTGGCCTCCATTTTCAGTGCAGCAAATGCCTTTTTATAGGCAAAAACCCTAACAACCAAGATCCGGGGAGGTCGGGGGAGCAAACGCTCCCCGTAACTCCCAGGATTGCCGCAAAAACGCGGCTTTTGCCGCGTTTTTGCGGCGCCGCGTTTTTGCGGCAAGGGTGTGGCCAGATGGCCACACCCTGTTGGTGGGTCTGTCCGGGGTCTTCTTCTGGCTTTATCCTTTGTTGGTTTTGTCGTTGGAGCTCCGGATTCTGACGAAATGACCTTGGATTTCTTGGCTTTAACCGATCGATTCTGAGAGGATTCTTCTCAACCGGTTTCAACCTCTTGATTTTGCCCTGATTTTATTTGTGCGAATTAACTCTGATTTAATTCAGAATTCTGGTGGGCTTTTGGCTCATTTCTCTTCATCTCCTTAAGGATTGGGCCTGCAAATAAATCATACAATTAATTAGGACTATGCAGGCTTTTATTAAAAATAAGTATGAAAATGTGACATTAAATATGCAACATTAGTGACCAATCAGTTTTCAAGATAGTTTTTCCTACACTTCTAAGTATTTATCTCCACTTATTTTAGAGCCAAATACTTCCATATCAAAAGGAGAGTGTTTCAAGAGTGTTTTGAAAAAGAGATTTCTTGAGTTTTTCACCACCAAATCAATCCATATTTTCTCACACGCACTTGAGCTATCCATTGCTATATCAATCCTATAGGGATCTTTGTTGTGAGAGTATTTTAAGTGATCAAAGTGTTCAGATCACCAAAGTGTTCTTTCTTGTATTTGAGGAGGCGGACTTGCGGGTTCGCGTTGTTTCGAGTTCTAGCGAGAGCTCGGTGTAGAGGTGCGGCCTCGGCAAGCTAGTGTGCTTGCGGTGTGTAGTTCTTGCGGGAACAAGAGAGGGACTAGTGAGTCCAAGGAGTTCTAGTGTGAACTTGTTTTAGGTGTTGCGGTACCGAGTGATCCGGTGGGATTGATTCTAGTGAAAATCCTTCATAGTGTTGAAGGCGGGGACGTAGAGCAAGGGTGCTCGAACCTCGAAACAATTCTTCCGTGTTTGCGATTGCTCTCTCTATCTCTCACTTGTGTTTATATCTTGCATGCTCTTATTGTTCATATTCATTACTTGCTTGATATACTTGTGCTTAAATTGATATATGCTTGGGGATTGTTTGCTCACACTTGTATTCAACCAAGAGAGTCATAGCGGCACCTCAACTCTTATCTAGAGGAACCTTGAGGAGTTAGTTTAGAGCCCTTCACCGGGAATTCGGCTACACTCTTGTGTTATACTTGGTGTGTCTAGCTTAATATTTTTTTGTTTGCATAAATAGTTTTAATTTCGCATTAATTCATCATTAGATTAGCTAGTCACCTATTCATCGCCTCTAGGTGATTTCAGTACTATTATTATAATATAACTTTACTGCTTTTTTCATTTTATCACTCATTAGGTCGCTTTCTGACGACTCTGTGTTTGCGTGCCAAGGTTGGAGATCAGAAACATCATAGTATCAGGTATTTCATAGGATACATATAGGAGACTCGTCACCTATGCTATTCATAAATATTTTCATTATTCTGTCTTTATTTTCTTATTTATCCATGTTTTCATTTCTATTATGATCTGTAACACCCCGATCATTAAAATCCTAATATTTGATTAACATGATTAGATAAAATTATTTGAGACGATAATTGAACGTGTTTTGTGTAAAATAAAAATTTAATGATTTTTAATGATTTCAAATATAGGTGTATGAAATTTTTGGCATGTATATATGGATATGAAGTATATGTGTGTGTATAAGTATATATACATTACATGGATGTGCTGGCATATTGTGTAAATACAAGATAATGCAAGTAAATACCAAGAAATACCATAACTTTAATTTGAGAAGGATTTAGTGGAGAGGGGTAGGTATGCATGAGGAGGGTAGATGGATGGTTGGGATTTTTGCTTGGGAATGATGGAGACATGTGGCATGAGTAGGGACATGTGGCTTAATGAGGGAGATGGAAAGAAATTTATAAGAGTAATAATATTAATGAGAGGGGCTTTTGTGTAAAAGGAGGAGAGAAATATCTCATTCTTCTTTTTCATTTTCTAGGGCTGAAAATGAATCTCACGTTTATCTCCCTCAACCCCAAAAACCCTAGATTCATCTCTCTCAAATTCCCTCTCCTCTTCCTCTCTTCCTCCCCCAACCCTTCTCCCTTCTTCCTTCTCCCTTCTCTCTCTCTCTCTCTCGCAGGGCGGCCCCGGCCGGGCGGCCGTGGGCGCGGCCGCGCGCGGCCGGAGCCACGGCCAGGCGTGGTCAGAGCCACGGCGGCACCGGCGGCACTCAAGGCGGTGGCGGGCAGCGGGTCTTCTTATGGATCTATAGGTGAGGGAGATCTCTTTCCTTTTGACCTAAAGTCACTTTCTAAAATTTCAATTTCAACACATTCTCATCTTGGGTTAAGATTTCATAATTTATTCTTCAGGCATACGTAGATCTGAATTTATTGGGGTTGGTTTGTTGAATAGATGAATGGGTTTTCATCTATTGAACTCAAGTTCTTTCCCACCTTGATGTTTCATGGGTTAAATTTTCTTTTGTGGGCTTATATTGAATGGATGATAAAAATCCCATCTTGGGTCTTGGATTACATAATAGAAATCGATAGATGGGTATGTTGGTGGTTTACTTAGAGATGTCTTCATGTAAAACTCTAATATGGTATAAACCACTTGCTATTATGGTCCCTTGTGTACAATTGACTACAAATCATATGAACTACATAACGTAGGGTATGAGTTCAATTTGGTTAAAGAGAGTAAAAAATCACTATTGTTATTATGACAATAGAAGAGGCAATGGGGTGGGTGCTTTCATGAAAATCTCGAAATTCATCGGGGTAGTTGAAAAGATTGATTCTTGTTGTTATAGAATAAGGCCCCACAAACCCTTCATGTGTAGGACTTGACTTCAAGTTCATTTATATACAAAGTTAAAGTTTGTCCCTGTATATCTAAAAGAGAAATTTTGAGAACGCGAAGGTCTCTCAATTAAACTTAAGCTCTCCCTTCATTAAATTTTGTATACAAAGAAGATGAGATGGTACCCTGAACATCTACACCCATAATGCCTTGATTGATGCTCTAAGAAAGAAAATCTCATGATCTTATAATGAAAGATTTAATTAAGTTATATCCGAAAGTTGCAAATTTGCAAAATATAAGTCATGGAAGCCTTAAAGGATATCTTGGCCCTGAAGGGAAGAGATAGTAGGTCGGAACTCTCTCATTGCTCGTTTTGACTATTTATTGTTTATTTAACAACCTTTTCTAACTTTTCCCAAGCTACCAAATTTTCGGAGAATTCTATTAAGTAACAAGGGCAATCACGAATACATTAAGAGTGAGTTTAATACATACCTCAAGTTTAGTCTAATTTCTTTTTACTTGCTTTGACACCTATTTGATAAGGTAATTTTTTGGGTATGCCATATCATGCTGTAAATTCACATCATCCTCTAATTCTCTTGATCACCTGCACTTGAACTCCTTCTAGGCGTTTGGACTATATTGCCGTAGTGTTGTATGCATCATATGTACTAGGAAATGAAATACTCATGTGACTTCTATAGATCACTATTTTCCCCCTAAATCGAGATTGTATACTTAAAGTCAAAAATAGTGCACCTTAAAATGTGAGTATGATAAGTGAAGCTTGACAAAAATGAAAATCTGATTGTAGAAAATTTTTTATAGTGAAATAATTCAATGGCTATTCAATGAGTGGGAAGAGCTTGAATTGTACATAGAGTAGTTGAGAAATTTGTCAAAGACTATTAGATCAGGTTATGGGCGAGTAACCCATGTTTATTATCCTTAAGGATCTTTGCGCATAATTACTAAATTCTGGTAAGTTGCGGCTATGTCTCTTCTAAATTGTCGTCATTTAGTCTTATCACAAATAATTGCACTACAAGTTGATGAAGTCTTCTTAATATTATCCACCTTGTTTCTGCATACTGCATTAGACTGAATTATCCGTGTCACAAAGCAAGGATATGATTTTTCATATGTAGGAGGGAAAGATTTTGTGATGGTTCCTTTATATGAATAATCAAGTTAGCCCGATGAACGATTGAAGGCCGTAAGATACAAATTTTGGGTTTAGAAGCCAAGTATTCAGTTATGACTATGAATACAACCATTAGGAATTAAGGAAGATAAGGCGAGACTACATCCGATAGCAAGATGTGTATGAGTTAACCTTGTATATGCTAACTTAATTAAGTACCCTCGTACTCTAACTGTGGACATCTAAGCCCTTCTCAATTTTGCATGTAAAAAGGGGTCAGTTAGTTAGTGTAAGAATAAGAAGTAGATATGATGGCACAATCAGTGAAAACTATACTAGTGTACAAGTAAAAAGTTAAACTTCCCAATATACTAACTGGATGTGGCTATGGTCAAGTGAATAAGCCTGAAGCTCTTAATGTAATCAAGTCATATGAAACTAGAATGACTAATGGGATTGTATATGGATGATTGCCACAAATAACAACCAATACATAATTACGCGAACCCAATATTTGGGTTGGTGATGATAACACTTAATCACCTGAAAGGAGAACGGAAGAACCAATATACTCTTGATAAACTCAAAAATCGATATGAAATTCGATGATCATTTACACTTGCATACTGAACTTAAATCATTAAGTATTATACCTTGTGAATGCGCGTAAAAATTTTGATAAAAGAAATGTGAATGTTGTTAGAGTATAACTATTGAGCAATCATCTATAGTGAACAATTAGAGTAAGTCAAAAACCTGATTGGTGGGTTAATCAACTCTATCAGTTAAACAATAAGATGTATGAAGGGTGGAGTATAGCTAAATGCAAGACTTACTCATACGAATTAAGAATTTATGTATTAAAAGTGTAACAATGGTTAGACGAAATATTGAACGATTGATATTGATACTATTTTGTGCGTAAATTGATTGTTACATATGAATGATACTGAAGTATGAATGTGATTAAGTGTAACATGAGATATACAGTTATACATGCTCATACACATATACCTCTATCTGGATACGCAGTTGTTGATAATATGAATGAGAACTCAATTTACATGAAAGAGATACGTATGTCACTTTACTGTTGCTTTACAACTCATGTGTGATTGTATAACCAGTAAACTATGTACATCTTATTGATAATAGAATTACTAAAACAGGAAGGTGAAATGTAACTTATGTTTGCAAACACATATACAGTGAATTACATACATTCTCCAGTGATAAAAGTGATAAGCTGAGAATCAAACTATAATAAATGGTCAGATTATTGTAATATGATGAAGTGATTGTTATCTGAGTGTATGTATACACATACAGTGAACCACATGAAATTCTTCAGTAATAGAACTGATGAGCTGCAAAGTAAACCATAGTGTTTAATTAATATTCATATTGTTACTACGCTGGTTGTTATCTGCATGTAAATATAAGCATGTCTTTCGCTTTCTTGCTCATTAGAGGAAAGGGCCGGGCGGGAGCCGGTAGGAGGGGGAAGATGGTGTTATTGCATTATATACATACATATACATAGGAGGAAGGGGCCGGGCGGGAGCCGGTTGGAGGGGAAAGACGGTGTTATTGTTATATGATGTTTATACATACATACACGTATATATATAGGAGGAAGGGGCCGGGCGGGAGCCGGTAGGAGGGGGAAGACGGTGTCATTATGTTGTATACCTTTAAATATATAGGAGGAAGGGGCCGGGTGGGAACCTGTAGGAGGGGGAAGACGGTGTCATTATGTTATATATCTTTATATAAGGAGGAAGGGGCCAGGCGGGAGCTGGCAGGACGGGGAAGGCGAAAATTTATCTCACTTCATATGTGGATTGCATATGCATATGAATAACGTATAATCCGTCTCTCATTAATATGACATGTGAGTGTTGTGAAGTGTAATGTGATACTGATGTTGGCCAAAGGCCTTCCACCCTAGTTTTGATGATGATTAACTTATGTAGTTATGTTTACTAATAATCTTGTGTTGTTTAAGTTTCAGATCATTAACCAAGATATTAGTTGGTGATTAGCTTCAACAAGGAGTTTAGAAGCTTTTCATAGTGATTCCAGGGCCAAAGCTTCAAGATCACACATTGCCTAGCCCATGGATGGAGTTTTGGAGTAAGTCAACTTGAAGATGAAGATCATCAAGAAGACTTAGGTATCCATAGTTTAGATAGTGTGTTTTAGATCCATTTGTAAAGTTTAGTATAGTTGATATGCTCAAGTGCACAACACACAAAAGATTCATGTTTTGGATTTAGTTTTCATGAATAATAGATCAAAACAAGTTTACATAATTTATATGTATAATAGATGTATTCTAGTTATACATACATGCTTACACTTCCTATACAAACTTATTTTGACTATCTTATTCATGTATTGAAAAATCAAGTTTGATAAAAATACAAGTTTTGTTTTTTTGATAAAATTTGCAAGACTAAAAAATGAATTGATATGATTGATATATGTCTTGAAATTTTTATCACAAGTTTGTGTTTCAATGCAAAATGTTAAAACAAGTTTTGTGAATTTTTAGAAGACTTAAAAGATTTTTCAAAATATTTTTAAACAGTTTTTCTGACCCAGATTTCTGCTCCAGGCTTCAATCAGTCGACTAAGTCAACTGACCTAGTCGACTTGGCTGAAGTCGGTCGACCGGGCCGGTCGACCGACGTGCACAAATCTGTGCACGTTTGGAGATACTGGGACGGTCGACCGTCCGGGTCGACCGGGCTGAGAGTAGTGCTCTCTGTTTGTTTGGGTCGACCGGGCCGGTCGACCGTGGTTGCCCAACGGTCATAATTCTGATTTGGCCTATATAAACCCCATCTCTTTGGGTTTTGGCTAAGATTTTCAAGGAGAAAAATTTCTGGTTTCTAAAGTGTTTAAAACAAGTTTTCAAAAGTGTTTTGGGCTTTAAACTTCCAATTTGATTTGTGTTTTGGGTTTTTAGAAAATCAAAGAAAACTAGGTTTTGGGAGATTGTATTGATTTTCATTTTCTATCATTTACAAGAGATTTCCCTAGTAGTTTTTCTTTGTTGCTTGTTTCCAAAAACACCTTGTTTTCACACTTGAGCTATCTTCTATCCTAATCTATTTAGGATCATTTGTTTTGTGGAAAAAGAGAAAAGAAAAGAGAGATTGTTTGTGGTTGAAAGAAACCACTTGTTGTACACCCTTATTCTTTGTGTATCCCTCTTAGGTAGAGGTGATCGGGTGATTGGTTTTCTCCCTCTAGAGAGAGGTGGAGTTTGGTTGTAAACCCTCTTCGGTAGAGGTGTTGGTTGTTGTGGTTGTTTGGCTAAGGGCCTACCCCTCATGTGTGAGGAGGTGTTTGTTTGAGAGAGGAGTTCGGTACTCCATTGTTGTAAAAATCCTTCTCAGTGAAGGTTCCCTCGGTGGGAGTCCTCGGTGGACGGTATAGTGGATTGGAAATCCTACACGGTGGTGTAGGCGGGGATGTAAAGCAAGGGTGCTCGAACCTCGAAACATATCTTAGCCTTTGCGTTTGATCCACTTGTCTCTCTAACTCTCTCTCTCTTTATATTGTGCATAGCATCATTCATATCATGCATATCTAATTGCTTGTGTTGCCTTGCATATATTCATATTGCTATTCATCCTTATATGCTTAGTTGTTTGTGTGTGCCTCACTTGTACTTAATCAACAAGAGCTTCACATAGCACCTCAACCCATTCAAGGGGAATCAAGAGGAGTTAGTCCAGAGCCCTTCACGGGAAATTCGGCTACACTTGTTGATTGTATTAAGTGTGTTGCAAGAATAGTTTTAAGCTTCTGTATTTAGCGCACTTAGTTCCTAGATTAGCACTAACACCTATTCACCCCCCTCTAGGTGTTTTTCAATTGGTATCAGAGCTGGTGCTCCTGATATTAGGCTTAACATCCTAGGAGTGAGATCCATTTGGTTGCTAATCTATTGTTTGCATTTGCTTGTTTGCACACATATAGTTTGGACCCATGGCCTTCATGACCCCTCCTATGTTTGACATTTCTAGACTTGAGATTTGGAAGGTTATGATGAGTAGCTATTTGAAGACCCTAGGTTTGCATGTCTTTCTTGCGGCCACCAAGAAATGCTATCTTGGAGATCGCAAGCATATAGGGGCCAATGCATTAGCCCTTGAGGCTATTAGAAGCACATTATCTAAAGATTATCTTTTACGTGTTTCTAACATTGATTCCGCCTTTGCAGTGTGGAATTTGTTGACAACCACCACCACCTCCGAGCTTCAATTGCAAATCCAACAAGAAGAGGAATCTAGTGGAGAATCCGAGCCACAACAATGCTATACGGTCCAAGGGAATGACTCCCTTGAGGTACACTCGGAAACTCAACTAGATAGTGATGATTATGCTAGTTCTTCAAATGATTTTGTTGATCCCCATGCTTTGAATGAAGAACTATCAATTGTTTGTAAAAAGTTAATAGAAAAATATAAGATTTTGAAAAAGAAAAGTCTAGGACTTGAAAATGAAAATAAAAGTTTGCATTCTAGACTTAACAATGTTTTGCAAGAGAAGGTTGAGGTCTATAATGAAAGGGATTCATTGAGATCTCAATTAGAACTTGCACTTAAAGAAAATGAGTTTTTAAAAACTAAAAATGATTGTGATAATGTTTTGAAAAATAATGATGTTTTATCTTCAAAGATTGAATTTGTCTTAAGAGAAAATGATTCTTTGAAAAGAGAAATTGATTTTATCTCAAAAGAATTAGAAATTTGTTTAAAGAAAAATAACTCTTTGCAAAATAAGATTGATTCTCATGTTTGTCATGCTAGGGTAGTATCACACACTTCACCTATTGCATGCCACACTTCTTTTTTGATTAACAATGATATATCCATGCTTAAGAAGAGTGTAGATTGTTTGGGCTCCACTTTGAGCCAATGTGTTGTTGGGCATACACGTTTGGAATCTTTGTTTCGAAAGAAACAAGTTCCATCTATTATTCATGCACACCCTACACGGCATACACATGCTCCTCACGGACACACTTCTCACATGTATGCTCATGTGTACACTTGTACACATTGTGGACGTAAGGGCCACCTTACTAAATTTTGTTTTGATCGTATACATGATTGTAATTTAGCAAAGAATTTTGTTTGGGTTAGAGAAGGTACTAACCCCCATGGACCCAAAAGAGTATGGGTACCAAAGACCACCCCTCCTATTATTTTTGATGTAGGTGTGGGCTCTCACATGACGTGAGAGTGATGACACCTTGGAGTGGATGCGTTCCGTGCTTAAAGAGAATCAATTGGATGCATCACTTTCAAGGGATTTGGTGGAGATGACCACCATGTTTTGGAGACAAGGAGAGTTGCTTCTTCGGTTTTGGTAACAATCCTTTACTCCCATTTATTGTTTACATGCTTTCCATTTCATTGTTTATAGCATGTTTGATGTTTAGTGATTTGCATGTAAATACCATGTTTATTAGATCCTTGACATGCATGTATAGTATTTGAGACACCCATGTTTATATGGATCCATATTTTGTGTTCTCACCGTTTGTTTTAGCTATCATGTTTATCATAGGTTTAATAACATGTGGATTTGCATAATAATCATGTTTAAGTTTCTCATGTTAATTTTTATCGTGTTTTATGCTTCATGTGTTGATTACATGTTTAGATGTTAGTTTTCATTAAGACTAGGTATATATTCGTGCATATAGTAGGCCACAAATAAATCTATATATGTTTGAGCTTGAATGCTTATTTGAACCCATTAGATGTGCTAGTATAGTCTAGTTTTGATGATTCGTACATTTCAAACTTGTATTCCATTTTGGATTTGTTTTATGAGTTTTCAATTCATGTATATGTGTATTTTGCCAAACTTTAAGATATATATGTATACCCCTTGAGTCATTTGCCTTTCATGCAAATCTATATTTGGACTCAATTGTGTTTAGGGATATGTATGTATACTTATTGTGTTGACAATTCATACATATACCTTGAAATGAAATTTGTTTTGGTGAAAATTTAGTTTTTCTTGATTTTGTGTTTAATTGTTTGACTTCATGTATATGTCTATTTTAATCCAAATTATTGTTATACATATACATCCTTTTTGAGTCACGTGCCTTCATGCATATATCTTTATGGACTCGTTGTTTTTGGATATGTATGTATACTTTAGTTTGTATAAGACATACATATACCTTGAAGATTAAATAAGTTTTGATGATTTTCATGTTTTCTTGTTTCAAGGAATTTTGAGCTTAATTGAAAATTTCATAATGCCATGTCACACATTACTTGTACACTCACCATTTTTAAAATATTTCTCATGAGTATGTTTTCATGAGCATGTATGAACTTTATTGAATATTGAGTGTTTTAAGTGCTATGTGATTTACATGTGTTTTATGAAAAATTATTTGGTTTTATTTCTTGCTTGAAGGATTTCGTACTAGTTAACAAAACTTTCTATTATAACTAGTTACGGTATTCTTCATTTTGGTAGAGTTTTTCAAACTAAGCTTATTTTCAAATCTATTTTTGAAAACCCCTACCATCTAAGGGCGGTTGGAAGGGAGATCATGTTTATGTATGCTTTACAAGTGAAAATCATTTAAAACTTGAACCATGATTGGGTGGTAGATTATATGAGATATACACTTGATTATTATTGTTGATTCAATTGGTATCATTGAACTCTTTCAATTGGTATCAATTTTGACATTTTTGGTATACTCATATATTTGTTTATGTATGTATGCTTCAATTTCAATGGTATCAATTTCTATTGGTATCTAAATTTTCATACATATATGTTTTATTTGTGTTCAAAAAAAATCACAAATTTTAGTTTTTGTTTACTCAGGCTCTAGCATAACCCAACACCTTGAGCTTCAACTTTATTTCAATTGATTTAGTTTTCAATTGGTATCTTATTACAAGCCTACGCATAATTTTTGTTGGTATTTCATAAAGGGGGAGAAAATTCGTTTTTCATATTTCAATTGGTACTTGTATTTCCACTCCCTTGCTTTATGATAGAAAATAGTCATTTCAATTGTTTATATGATTTTAAAAAAAAGGAAAAATACTATCTTTTGATATCAAGATGTTTTGTGTTTTAAATTGGTATCTAAAAATTTTGTTTAGAGAAAAATACAAAAGTTTTGATTTATATTGACTATATGCAAGGAGAGCTTTGTTTTCCATTATATTTGCAAAGGGGAAAAACTTACAAAAAAAGAGTTTGAGGAGCTAAATTACAAGTATTCTTAAAAAGATTACAAGTAGATCTCCTCAGAGATTCTGGAGAAGTGTGCCGATAGGAGTCTGGTCAGCGCGCGACCACTTTGTCCCTTTGACGATGCGAGCGATGAGATTCTCTTCTCGCCTGGTTCGGGGAATCAGAGAACAGAAGGTTGGTAAAACCCTCTTGCTGCTTCTCAAATCGCCTTCAATAAGGAATTCCTTCTCGCCTGGTTCCGGAGATTCCTTGAGAAGAAGGACAATGTTAGGGTATCAACACCCTGGATAGAGAAAGCAATTCTCTAAAAGGTCTCTGAATTCGAGAGCGCACGGTGCGTCGTGAAGAAGCCTCTGCTTGTGGAGTCCTCTTGTATGCGTGTGTCTCGATCGATCGATCTATATCTCCTCCTTGTACCCCTGGCGGGCTATTTATAGGGAGAGCAAGGGTATAATCGACCCTTGAAGATATGGAAACAGATTGAATCAAATCTGTTTAAATCTGGAAAGTAGCCTTGCTGCGAGGCTAGGATCAGCTTCTGCGAAGCTAGAAATGGCAGGTCGGTTGATCCTCTTGATCTCTTTTGATCCTTTCCATATCGTTGGAGGATTTCTCCTGATCTTATTACTCGTTTTAGAAGAGTCAAGAGATTGTGGCAATCAACTGCCAAATTTGATCTCTGATTTGATCTTAATTGGATTTGATCTGATTGGATCCGATCTCATCCAGAGATTTGATTGGTCAAAGGTTGACCATAGCAGACCAATAGCGGAGCTGCCCGCATTGAGCTCGTAGCGGAGCTAGAGGCAGCTTCTGGTGAAGTCCGAAAGAAACCCTTTGGCGGAGCTGGAAGTCCTCTGTGGCGAAGTTTGCGAGTTAGCTTCTTGGCGAGGCTTTGGATGACTTCAAGGCGAAGTTGGGTGATATTAGCCTCTCAAGCGAGGCTATCCCTTTGGCTCATGCGATGCTAAGTGCTAGCATCTTAGACCTGCTGAGGTCTGTTTAGAAACAATCCGGGTTCACTGTCTGCTTGCTGGATCAGTGGAGTCCAAGTTGCTTCCTTGTCCCTTGGAGATGGGTGAAAACTGATCTTCAGCTCGTCTGTCACTTGTCTTTTGTAAATGTCAACAAGTTTAGACATTGTTCGGACCAATAAGAATCTTGTCTTTTTTAAGTGTCAACAAGACCCCCTTCAAAGTTTTCAGAAGTCTGCAATGGCTCAGACTTTGAAATACTTTGAACTGCTTTGATTGGTGGTGTGTGGAGTATGAACGTCACCATGATGGTTGAGTTCAGCTTCGCTTTGAATCCTGCTTTGGGATGTAGATTCGCCGAGGAATCATGTAGACTCGCGTCTGGGTAGCTTCGCAGCTAGATAAGTTCGCTCTGGAACATCTGTCGCTTTGCCGAGGCCAACTGCCGTGGGCCAGTTACGAGGAAGATTACTCCTTTCTTCGTGCTGATCGAGGGAGATATTCTCCGATTTGCACGTTTCCAAGGAGGATATTCCCTTTCTTCAAGGCGCAATAAGTGCCTTTATGAGGGAGACGTTTCTCCCTTTGCGCGGTTCCAAGGGAAGCCGTCCCTGTTCTCAAGGCGCAGTAAATGCCTTAAATGCGCTCGTGCTTCCACGCTTGAGGCGGCAGCGCTCAGGCCATGGGGCCTATAAATAGGACACTTGAGGTCCTCTGAAGAGAGAAGTGATCTGCTCTTCCCCTCTTCTCTTGGTTGAGAGAGATACTCAGATCTCTGAATTAGTGGGAATGTCCACTCTGGTCATTATCCGGCCAAGGACCGGTAAGTCTTGATCATTCAACGACTTCACCGTTTTTAGGGAATTCATCTCCCTTAATTCAGCTTTAGCGGCTGCTTCAGGGATTAGTTTCCCTTACTCTTCATCTTGCAATTGACTGGTCTGCAGAGAAGGATTTTGACATAGTTTCCGCAACGAAGCTATCATTCTGACTTGATCACAGAAAGATCATTGTATATTAAGTCCGTTACACAGGCAGAACTTGGGACCTGGTATCTTCAAGGTTGAGCCAGTCTTGCCATATAGGTGAGGCTAAGACTGTATCCCATAGGATCAGTCTGGCTTAGCCATATAGGCGAGGCTAGGACTTGGCGTTTGCTGAGCTAGCCCATCATCACTGTGCAAGCGAGGCTTATCCTCTGCTCTAATCGAAATCGGATTGCTTCGCCCCAAAGAATTCGGCTTAGTTCTTTTGTAGTATCTTTTGTGTTTAACTGCTAACTTGCTCCAATTTTGCATTGCAGTGAGCTATGTTCGCCAATCTTGTGTCTTGATGAAAGAGACCGAAAAGTTGCCTTATGCTTCCCCAGTTGAAGCTTTACTTTTAAGCAGGAGGAACAACTTGGGGCGCAGGGTGCGTGTCCCAGAGGCTATTGGCAGCCTCTTATACGAGATGATTCGTTCTGAGGTGAGGCTGGTAGCCGCTTATCCAGAGATGATCCGCTTCAAGATAGTGGGCGTCGCCTGTGGGATCGTCGGCATCATTGCCAACTTTCAACTTTGGTGGCCTTTGGGGGCGATCCACTTTGGGAAAGCGGGCATCACACCTGTCAGACCACTGATATTAGTGCCAATTCCCATTATAGGTGGTCTGACGTGTTGGCGGCGATAAGTTTTATTGCCAGGCTTCAACAAAAATGACCTCGCTTTCTAGTGGCAAAATCCGCCATTTTTGTGGAGAATTATGGCCGTGTCTCCGTGACACAACTGGTTACAGCCTTGTGCAGGAGGAAGGCCTTTCGTGTCCAGCTGGTCTGACTTAGAAGCAGATAAAACCACTTGTATGCCTTTTGCGCAAATGACCTTGTTAAACAACTGTGTTGTATAAAACACAACTTTGATGTAATATTAATGTACTCTTCTTTTTAAATCAATGAAAGTTCATCTTCTGATCCTCTGATTTTTGCTTACTTTCATTGAAAGTTTGGCCATAGCGGGGCTAAACTGTATGCGGAGTTAAGGGCATAGTCCCTTCTTTGAATGAACTTCGCAAAATTGGTATGTCCGCGAACAGCGCCTTTTAAGGGGCTAAGATAAGCCTTTCGACGAAGTCCCTGAAGGATTGCGCGAAGTCCGCATTTTAAGCCAGGGCGAAGTTAACCCTTAGTGGGATCGAAGCAGCGCTTCTCGGGAAGGCGCTTCAGGTGGCGTTTCGAATTAATTTGAAACGGCGGCGTACGCCCTTTTCGAGGCCTCGTTTCAGGCGCTGATTGGCCTATAAAAGCCCGATCGGGCTTGAGCAGGAAAAGATCTCCTTTTTCAGAGAAATTTCTTGACTTTCTCTCTTCCTCTTCCTTCTTCGTTCAGAGAACTTTGAGAACTCTTGCGGCTCTTCAATGGCGCCCAAAAGACGAGCGGGGAAAGAAGTGGCGACTTCTGCAACGGAGGGTCCTCCTCCTCCTTCGGTCATGAGCGACCGATCGCCGGTAAGAGACTTTCTCTCCTAATTAGAGACCGCGGTCTTTCTCTTTTAAAACCAGTATTTGGCTTATCAAGACGACGGAATATGGTCTGTTCTCCTTAGGGAACTCGTTTCCCTGAATTTCCCTATCTTCCTTGCACAGGGAATTAAGAACTGAATAGTTCTTCTTTAGGCTTCCTTACGAAGCCATTACTTGGGCTGTCTTCGTCCTGTTTGAGAAACAGGACTCGGGTCTGTCCCTTCAGTCATGACCACGAAGGATGACTCTTGACCATAGTGCCCTCTTGGTGACGTCAGCCCTTAGGGCTATACCACTTCCTGCTTAAGCGAAGTTGGCACTTAGACGTTTTCTGCAAAATGCAGATTTGTCTGCGAGATCAAGCTTTGTTGAGGCTGTCGCCTTACTGGCCTTGCTCACGGGGCGAGGCTATGCATTGGTGAATCTTATATCTCCATGTCTGCTTGATTGTTGAACTAATCATAGTTCTCTTCCCTTTTCTTTCTTGCAGTACCTTACACCCCGGTCCCTTGAATAGTCTGTTTGGGATGACCAGTCGAGCGGATGGCAGTATCAACCTTCAATTCTATGGCCAGGCTTCTCTTTTTAGTGAGCGGAGTTCCGTCGTCCGGGACACGCTTTTCCATGGTGGTGATCCGCTCACCATGAGGAGTATTCTAACCACCGCTCCTCTCGAAGACATCGATCGTCGGACTTATCAAAAGCCCAATTTCATGTTCGGAGATGCCGCGTCCGATCCTGATCGCCAATTGCAGGCAGGCGAGGGACAGTGGATCTTCGAGTTGGATGGCGAGAAGTTTTATCTTCCGTCTAACAAGCGGCACTTTCCTTTGTCTTCTTTTGAGTGTGTAACTCAGGCTCGGAAGATGGCATGGGGCGTGAGCCGAAGTGTCGAGTCCGTCCACGTCGGGGGATTGAAACCTCAGTCTCCTGGTTTTTCAAGGGCGGGCCCTCCTCACAACATAATAGGCCTATATCCTGGAAACGTGTCGCGGGAGCTTCCGGTAGGAGAGAATCCGGCTGTGGCGCAGACCTTTGGCACCCAATTCTGCGCAGTTGACGGGAACTACTCTGCCACTGACTTCAGGACTCCTGGTTGGGTTCACCTCCCAAAGACATGGTGGGCGGACCTGACCAACTATGTTCTCGCTCACTTCGAGGAGGACTTGGAGAGGTTGAACCTCTATGAGGCCGTAAGGGCGACCTGCTACGGCATTGATATGAAGGTGGCGTGCTTCTACGCCATCCTTGAGTTGTATTGCCCAGCGTCGGGGACTTTCTTCACCCCCCGAGTTGGGCATGACCTTGCATGAGATGAGGGAAATCTCTGCCCTGCCTTTTGGGTCTCTCCCGTATGAAGAGTACTTTCCATGCGAGACGGAGTTGGCTCTGCTGGAGAAGCAGGAGCCTGCTTTATTTGAGACTTATCGGGAGTTAATGTGCCATTTGCACATCTGTTCTAGCATCCATAGTGGCAGCAAGGGTAATTCGAAGAGCTTGAAGAACTGGGGGAGTTACCTATTCCCAGATATGAAGAATGCTCCTGAGGCAGCTCATTGTGGAGTTGCAGATGGCGACATTTTTGAACGGATGGAGGTATGCCTCTAAAGGGATATTGTCATGACAGAAGACGATGGTCCCTATAAGAAGGGTGATGTCCTTCGGAGCTTTCACCATCAGGCTCGTCAGCCGATGTCCCGGAAGGCACTATTGGCCGGTTTCTTAATCGTCTAGTTGAAGAAATGCGTAGTGCTATCCTCCTCGGGTGATATCGTCCACCCGAATGTTTTGCTGCCTGCCGTTCGCTTGGTCCATGGCCACCGTCTGGGTCTCCTTCCGGCCATGGTGTGCTGTATTTAAAGAGGCCTTCGCGCATTAACGGAGGCTTTCTGCAGGCCACCGGCGAGGAGTCGTGGGAAGAGTGCCATCCTGCCTTGTGATGGACCCAATCCTAGGGTGGGTCTGCCATACACTTACTTAATGGCGTGGTTTGCCTTGCACTGCCCTTCTTTGATTGAAGCTGGAGAGGACCCTCCGCAAGGTGTTCGAATGGCTCTTCTCCGCCAATTCGAAGGATGTTCCTGGCTGAAGACCTATGTGGCCGAGGCCCGCAAGTTAGTGCGTCGTCATGACGCTTACAACCTATTCCGCTGTTTTCCTCGCATTCGGGGTGCCGAATACGACGAGGAATTCCGAGATGCGCAGTCAAGACGGTCTCCCATGAGTCGGGGGGTTTTTGAGTGGCTGGTCAGCATCCGGCCCTCACATTTATTGTATAGAAGCGGGGATGTCTGCTATTTAGAACCTTACATCCCAAGCCGGTTTGCTCAATTTGGGTACGACCAGCTGTATGTGGGCAACCCCAATCTCGATTTAGCCTTCATGGGGAGTCTCATCGATGGGGCCCGTGCCTGGCGATTCTTTACTGCGGGCGGCACTGGGGCGTGGCTGCGCACGCCATTGAAGGATCCCAACCTTCTGACGACCCTGTGCTTTTGCCAGTGGTATGCGGCTTCCAACTCCACACCTCCTGGGTTCAATGCCAACCGTTTGGGTGTGAAGTTAATCTCTCATCGACTGAAGCGGAAGGCTTCTGAGAGAAAGGAAGGCAAACGTGTTCGTGTCCATGGCTTGGAGGAGTTCATCGCTGTAGATGATAGCGAGGCTTCTGATGCAGGGAGTCCTCGCTTCGAGGCGGGGATGGGAGCTGATACTCATGCGGCTGGCTCTAGTATGGTGGGGACATCTTCCCCACGACGTGCGGGAGAAGTGGAAGAAGAGGATTCTGACGTCCACTTCAAGAGAAAGCGGGCAGGTAGCTCTCGTAGGAAATCATTGGCGAAGAAGCCCCGTCGCCAAGCTCCTACGATTGTCGTAGAGGGTTATCCCTCTACAGCGATTCCTCCTGCTGCCCCATTAGCAGCTGAACCGTCAGTTGCTGAACCGACTAGTGGTAAATTCGCTCCACGTCTGGGTAAGGTTAACCCCATCCATATAATACGCCTTTGGTGTATCCCAAATAACTCATTATTTGCTTCTTGTTGCAGGAGCTGAGGCGGTTGGGGAGCAAGGGGAACATTATGATCCCCTACTCGCTTATGGGACTGCTGTTGGTTCCTTTACTCACGCGGAGGAGTCCGGAGGTGATACAGCCGACATTGGTCCCTCGGGCGCTGGGACTTCTAAAGGAAGTCCTGAGGCATCGAGCTCTATTGGGTGGTCCACAGGATACTCGGCAAGCGAAAGCGAGCCGGCTGTTCGTGCTGATTCTGGGAAAAATTTTCCGATGGAGCTGAAAAGTCACCTAGAGGGGGGGGGGTGAATAGGTGACAATGCTAATCAAAGGGCAAATAAAAAAAATTTTAAAGCTACAACAATTAGCAATCAAGATACACAAGATGAATGCAAGCAAGTAAATATGACAATGATTATGATGAGCAAGAATAAGAGCAAGTATAGTAAAGTAAAGAGTACAAGAAAGTAAACCAATCGCAAACACAAGGATATGTTATCAAGGTTCGAGCACCCAGCTCTACTCCCCGCCTTCCCCAGAAGGATTCTAGCTACTTCCACTATCACAAAGAACAATTACAACCGGAGTACCCAACTCCACAATTACAATCACAAGAATCTCTGAGTAGTCACAAGACCACAAACTCTCTCTTTCAAAAATCTCTTCCCTTACAAAGGTCCTTAGAGAATAATGAGTAGAATTGAAGCTCTTTTGTGTGTAAGGAAAAGAAATTGAAATCAGAGAAAATCTTTTGAAAAACCCTTCAGAAAATTGAGAGAATTTAGCACAAAAACCAAGAACTTTTGAAAGCCTTAAACTTTTGAATTTGTAGCAATAATTGTTGTAACCAATCTCTCCCCAAACACCCCTATTTATAGGAGAGGGCTAGGGTTTAGGGATAAAACATAATTACTGATGTTTAGGAGGTAATTAGTTCAGAATATATTAATTAAACTAATTTTAAACACAAAAAGACAAAATAAACAGCTCTTTAAAAACTGCCCGTTACTGTTCAACGGCTAGCTCGGTCGACCGGTGCGGTCGACCGCTAGTTCAAAATTATGACTGTTACAGGCATTCGGTCGACCGACCCGGTCGACCGGAAAAACCAGAGAGCAAAAACTATAGTCCGGTCGACCGTGTTGTTCGACCGACAGACATGCACACGGATACGTGCATCTGCCAGAACCTCGGTCGACTGGGACGGTCGACCGGTAAAACCTGACACAGATTCGGTCGACCGGCCGGTCGACCGGAACTGGTCAAAAATCAGACTTAGAAAGAATTTAGAAAAAGATTAAGATTTTGATAAAAATACTTTTGAATAGGGATTAGTATAAAACATAAATATATATCTGTAGGCAAAATCTTGTATGCAAAATATTTTTGTATAAATTATAGGAAAACATTTTGGATTGAACATGTGCGCAAAAACGTGTGTGATAGAGCTTCAAACCTATCCACTATTCTTGAACAAACTTCTAAACTATAAAGCTAAAAATAAAATTTGCATAGCAATCTTCAAATCTTTGAGCCATGCTATCCTTGCTAGAGCCTTCTTCTTCTATGATCCTTCCTTGTGCAATATGCCTTCATAGCTTCATGAACCTAGAAGTTGTTGCAATAGCAAGCAATGGCCTCCAAAATTTGTACAAACCTGAAACTCATCTTAATAAACTTATTAGTACCAAATAGCTCATATTTGGTTTGTCATCATCAAAACCAAAAACAAATGGAGAGTGTAACCTTTTGGGCCAACAATCTCCCCCTTTTTGATGATGACAAAACAAATAGGCTATAAACAAAAATATAGGGGAGGAGAAAACTCCTCCTCAAATTGTGCTATATTATTTAAACTTAAAACACAAGAATTCATAGAAAAGATATCAAATGAAACCAAATTGAAACAATACCAATAGAAACAATACCAATAGAAACAATATACAAAAAGATTTCTCAATTTCATAAAACACAAAACTCATATCAAAATTTATTAAAACCAAAACATATAAATTCATATGGAACCAAGACCAAATGAACTTATTTTTGTCCATGTAAACTTACTCTCCCCCTTTTTGTCATACATCAAAAAGGGTTATGAAAACATGTCTATTCAATAATACAAACATTAAGTTCTCCACAAATAAACGAAAATCTAGCAAAATCAAGAGGTTTAGTGAAAATATCGGCTAGTTGTAAATCCGTGGAAACATAATCAATATCTATATCACCTTTCTCAAAATGATCTCTAAGAAAGTGATATCTAATCTCAATGTGCTTGGTTTTACTATGTTGATTTGCATTCTTAGTCATGTGTATAGTACTAGTATTATCACAAAATATTTTTATATGATCAAAGTGCAAATCAAAATCAAGGAGAGTATGTTTCATCCAAAGGACTTGTGCACAACAAGCCCCCGCGGCAACATACTCTGCCTCGGCGGTTGAGAGAGCTACGGAATTTTGCTTCCTAGAGGACCATGAAATAAGACAATTACCAAGAAATTGACATGTCCCACTAGTACTCTTTCTATCTACTCTACAACCCGCATAGTCGGCATCCGAATAACTAGTCATTGAAAAATCTCTAGTTTTCGGATACCAAAGACCCATTCCAATTGTGCCCTTAATATAACGAATAATGCGTTTTACCGCAATAAGATGAGACTCTTTAGGACACGATTGAAATCTTGCACAAAGACACACACTAAACATGATATCCGGCCTACTTGCCGTTAAATATAAAAGACTTCCTATCATGCTTCTATATAATTTAATATCAACATTTTTACCTTGATCGTCCTTATCAAGCTTGGTTGTAGTTGCCATTGGAGTGTTGCAAGCCTTTGATCCTTCAAGCCCAAACTTCTTTACTAGCTCCTTTGCGTACTTGGCTTGGTTAATGAAGGTTCCGTCTTGCAATTGCTTGATTTGGAGTCCAAGAAAGAAATTAAGCTCACCCATGGAAGACATTTCAAATTCTAGTTGCATTACCTTTTCAAACTCCTTGCACAAAAGCTCATTAGTAGATCCAAAAATTATATCATCAACATAAATTTGCACAATTAAAATATCATTATCAACATGCTTAGTAAAAAGAGTTGTGTCTACTTTGCCTTTAACAAAATCATTTGAAATGAGAAAACTAGAAAGCCTTTCATACCAAGCTCTTGGAGCTTGTTTCAATCCATACAAAGCTTTATCAAGTTTAAAAACAAAATCGGGATGAACATGATCAACAAAACTGGGAGGTTGAGCAACATAAACTTCTTCATTAATAAAACCATTTAAAAATGCACTTTTTACATCCATTTGAAAAAGTTTAAAATTTTTAAAACATGCAAAAGCTAGTGTCATCCGTATGGCTTCAAGCCGTGCTACGGGTGCAAAGGTCTCCTCAAAATCAATTCCTTCAACTTGAGTGTAACCTTGGGCCACTAACCTAGCTTTATTCCTAATGATATTTCCGGACTCATCCATCTTGTTTCTAAAGATCCACTTAGTACCAATTATTGGTCTATCGTGGGGCTTAGGAACAAGGTGCCAAACTTGGTTGCGCTCAAATTGATTGAGTTCCTCTTGCATGGCAAGCAACCAATATGGGTCCGTCTCGACTTCGAGAATGCCCTTGGGTTCAAAATGAGAAATGAAAGCAAAGTTACCACATAGGTCATGGAGTTTGAGCGCGTAGTGACTCCTCTAGATGCATCACCCAAGATGAGCTCCTTCGGATGATTTGTAGCGTATCTCCAAGCTTTAGGAAGCGGTTGAGAGCTTTCCTCTTTATCCTCTTGAACTTTACCAATTGAATCTAGCTTTTCTTCTTGAGCGGGTGAGTCCTTCAAGGATAGTCTCTCCATGTCTTCACCTAATGGTTCAATCTCTACAACATTCTCAACAACCACATTAGATTCTTCAAATTTAACATGCATGGATTCTTCAATGGTAAGTGTAGATCTATTAAACACTCTATATGCTTTGCTAGTAGAAGAATATCCAACAAAGATAGCTTCATAAGCCTTAGCATCAAATTTACCCAAATTATCCTTAGTATTTAAAACAAAACACTTGCATCCAAAAACTTTGAAATATGCAACATTTGGTTTTCTAGAATGATACATTTCAAATGATGTTTTTGAAGAATTTTTGCACAAATAAATACGATTCGATATATAGCATGCGGTGTTTACGGCCTCGGCCCATAAATATTGAGGGAGGTCATACTCACTTATCATTGTCCTAGCCATCTCTTGAAGTGTTCTATTTTTCCTTTCTACAACTCCATTTTGTTGTGGAGTTCTAGGACAAGACATTTCATGCTTAATTCTTTTTTCATCACAATAAGTCATGAAGAGTTGGTTAACAAACTCACCACCTCTATCACTCCTTATTTTCAAAATCGGAAAACCTTTTTCTTTTTCAACTCTTTTTCGAAAAATCTTAAAATGAGAAAAAGTTTGATCTTTATGTTGCAAAAAGAAAACCCAAGTAAAACGGGAGAAATCATCAACCAAAACAAATGCAAATCTACTTCCATTTAAACTCTTAGTTTTAGTTGGTCCAAAAAGATCCATATGAATTAATTCTAAAGGCCTAGTTGACATGATATCCTTGATTGGTTTAAAGGAAGACTTGGTTTGTTTCCCAAGTTGGCACGCACCACAAATGCGGTCTTTCTCAAAATTCAAGCAAGGTATACCCTTCACCAATTCCTTTGAATTAATCCTAGAAATATGGTCAAAGATGCATGTCCTAGTCTTCTATGCCAAAGCCAAGAATTTTCATCAAAAGCATTCAAGCATTTAGTAGAACAATTTAAATTAAGCATGTCAATAATATAAACATTATTATCACGAAAACCGGTAAGAATACAATCATTAGATTTAACATTAAAAATCTTGCAAGAAGAATCATCAAAAACAACTTTAAGTCCACAGTCACAAAGTTGGCTAATGCTAAGCAAATTATGTTTCAAACCATCAACTAAAACAACATTCTCAATAATAGGAGATGCACCAATTTGAATGTTACCTATACCGATGATAGTTCCTTTGGAGTCATCCCCGAAGGTGACGGTGCCACCTTCCATGTACCTTGATAGGGTTGTGAAGTTGTTGATGTCCCATGTCATGTGTCTTGAACAACCACTATCAAGGTACCACCGCTCCCTACGTCTTGGAGCTTTGGTGTGTACCTACATCAAACAATTTAAGACTTGATTTTGGTACCCACATTTTCTTAGGTCCTCTAGGGTTAGTGTCATGAACCCAAACAAGATTATTTGTTCTATTTAGTTGATCATAGCAAAACTTAGCTAAATGTCCATTTTTACCACAATATGTGCATCTATACACTCTACCATATTTAAAAGCATAGTGAGTGTGTGATTTGTGAGCATGAGAAACTTTAGCATGAGTGGTGTGAGCATGAGAATTCTTAGCTTGTGAAGTGTTAGCATGTGAAGTGTGCTTTTTAGAAAACATGTTCTCAAGTTTCTTGTATTAAAAGCACAATCATTTAAAACTTTTTCAAAATCATTCATTTTTGATTTAAAGGAAGAAATTTCTTGTTCATCAATAATAGGAGATTTTGCTTTACAAGAAACTTTGTAGGCATTAAATTCTTTTATATAGAAATGAGATTAGAAGAAATATTATCCTTTTCTTTAGAAACCATAGCAAGTTCATTCTTAAGAAAAGCAACTTCTTTTTGTAATTTTATGCATTCAAGTTTCTTGTTATCATAAGTTTCAGAAAGTTTTACAAAAGCATGCACTAGAACTTCCTTACTTACATCATCATCTTCATCATCAAGGGATTGAGGGGTTACCTTGGGTGTGTTTGCCATGAAACACATATTAGCTTGATCCACCTCCTCTTCGGACTCGCTTTCCGAATCCCACGTAGCTTTGTAAGCTTTCTTTTCCTCCGGCTTCTTTGGCTTGAAGGAGGAAGTCATTTCTTCTTGAACTCTGGACAATCCGCCATGATATGTCCGGGTTTGCGGCAATTGTAGCATATGATCCTCCGCTCCTCTTTGCCTTCAAATTTTCTCCGGAAGTTGAGTTTGTTCTTCCGGTACATCCTCTTGACGTTGCGAACAAGTAGAGTAAGCTCCTCATCTTCTTCTTCGTCATCTTCATCGTCATCATTGGTGGATGAAGTCTTGAAGGCTATGGATTTCTTCTTTGAAGTAGTGGCCTCTTCTCTTGCCTTCTTCTCCATCTCATGGGTCTTTAGGTTCCCAATGAGACTAATGAGGTCCATCTCGTCCTTGTCGTTCAACTCCTTCAAGGTGGTGGCCTTGATCTCCCATGATGAAGGAAGAGCCCGAATTACTTTCCGCACCTTTTGATCGTTGGAGATGTCATCACCTAAGGAAGAAAGACCATTAGTGATTTTAGTAAACCTTGTAGCCATACTATCAATAGACTCATCATCAAGCATTTTAAATGACTCATATTGGGACCTCAAGAGATCTATCTTAGCTCTCTTGACTTGTGAAGTCCCCTCGTGTGTGACCAATAAGTGTTGCCAAATCTCATAGGCGGATTGGCAATGAATTACCTGTGTAAGGTCATCCTCATTCAAGGCGGTTAATAGGGAGTTTTGGGCCTTGGAGTTAGCCTCATATAGTTTAAAGTCAAGGTCGGTCCAAGTGCTCTCATCACCATCGGTTGCTTCATAGGGTTTGGTCAAGGACTTGGCTACTAAGCTACCCAAAGATTGCAAAAATATAGTCATCCTAACCTTCCAAATTGGGAAATTGAGTCCATCAAATTTAGGTGGGGATTTAATGTTGTCGGCCATGTTTACTAGTGATGAAAGGATGAAATGAAAATGTTGATTAGCAAGTTTTAAGGATCTCTCTATGGATGTTAAGCCAAACCTAGAGTCCAAGCTCTGATACCAATTGAAAAGTCACCTAGAGGGGGGGTGAATAGGTGACAATGCTAATCAAAGGGCAAATAAAAAAAATTTTAAAGCTACAACAATTAGCAATCAAGATACACAAGATGAATGCAAGCAAGTAAATATGACAATGATTATGATGAGCAAGAATAAGAGCAAGTATAGTAAAGTAAAGAGTGCAAGAAAGTAAACCAATCGCAAACACAAGGATATGTTATCGAGGTTCGAGCACCCAGCTCTACTCCCCGCCTTCCCCAGAAGGATTCTAGCTACTTTCACTATCACAAAGAACAATTACAACCGGAGTACCCAACTCCACAATTACAATCACAAGAATCTCTGAGTAATCACAAGACCACAAACTCTCTCTTTCAAAAATCTCTTCCCTTACAAAGGTCCTTAGAGAATAATGAGTAGAATTGAAGCTCTTTTGTGTGTAAGGAAAAGAAATTGAAATCAGAGAAAATCTTTTGAAAAACCCTTCAGAAAATTGAGAGAATTTAGCACAAAAACCAAGAACTTTTGAAAGCCTTAAACTTTTGAATTTGTAGCAATAATTGTTGTAACCAATCTCTCCCCAAACACCCCTATTTATAGGAGAGGGCTAGGGTTTAAGGATAAAACATAATTACTGATGTTTAGGAGGTAATTAGTTCAGAATATATTAATTAAACTAATTTTAAACACAAAAAGACAAAAATAAACAGCTCTTTAAAAACTGCCCGTTATTGTTCAACGGCTAGCTCGGTCGACCGGTGCGGTCGACCGCTAGTTCAAAATTATGACCGTTACAGGCATTCGGTCGACCGACCCGGTCGACCGAAAAAACCAGAGAGCAAAAACTATAGTCCGGTCGACCGTGTCGGTCGACCGACAGACATGCACACGGATACGTGCATCTGCCAGAACCTCGGTCGACTGGGACGGTCGACCGGTAAAACCTGACACAGATTCGGTCGACCGGCCGGTCGACCGGAACTGGTCAAAAATCAGACTTAGAAAGAATTTAGAAAAAGATTAAGATTTTGATAAAAATACTTTTGAACAGGGATTAGTATAAAACATAAATATATATCTGTAGGCAAAATCTTGTATGCAAAATATTTTTGTATAATTATAGGAAAACATTTTGGATTGAACATGTGCGCAAAAACGTGTGTGATAGAGCTTCAAACCTATCCACTATTCTTGAACAAACTTCTAAACTATAAAACTAAAAATAAAATTTGCATAGAAATCTTCAAATCTTTGAGCCATGCTATCCTTACTAGAGCCTTCTTCTTCTATGATCCTTCCTTGTGCAATATGCCTTCATAGCTTCATGAACCTAGAAGTTGTTGCAATAGCAAGCAATGGCCTCCAAAATTTGTACAAACCTGAAACTCATCTTAATAAACTTATTAGTACCAAATAGCTCATATTTGGTTTGTCATCATCAAAACCAAAAACAAATGGAGAGTGTAACCTTTTGGGCCAACAGGAGCCCCTGGAGACTGATGCGGCTGACGAGATGTTCGAGGCAACATCATCCTTTGGTATTGTCCTAACCTCTTGGCTTCTTTTGCATGCAGTGTCCCGACTAACCGTAGTCTTGTTACAGGTGTTCGACCTCAAGGTGCATCAGCTTTAAGAGAGCCGGAAGATCCCCCCGAAGGGCCAAGGGGTGACATGAGCGCTTCGACCGCGGCGGATGCTGCTATGTTGGACGCGCTGTATGGCGACCTGCCTTCTTATCGGCCCAAATCAGCCGAAAGGCCAGAAGTTGCGGGGTCGGCAGTCCTGGAGGTGTCCTCACTCCCAACTGTATCAACGAGTGGGGTGCCGACAATTTTGCCAAGTACGGAGCTGAGGGTGATCACAAGCCCTACTTCTCCAATCCTGGTGGTTGAGCCTGCTGCTCAGGAGGTGGTTGCTAGCCCTTCTTCCGCGGTGGCTGGCGTTCTGGTCTCGATGAGGACTCCGCCGAGATCGCCCTTGGCTTGTCCGGCTGCTGTCAGTGCTCCCGCTGCTTCTTCTGCGACGGCGTCGACCAGGCTGGTGGACTATTCTGAGGTTGCCTCTTTACCGGAAGTGGCTGAGGTCGAGAACGATTACATTGGTGACCTGGTCGATAACTTTTATAAAGGCTTAGGGCGGACTATCGACCTGGTTCTGAAGGGCTCAACTATGCCATTCTCAAGGTTAAAGGGGGTCCTCTCCCGTGATATTGAGAGTATTCGGGACTGTGAGGGGTATCACCAGGCCACTGTGTTGGAGCTCCTGGTGGATGAATTTGAGAAGGATGCGGAGGAATGGCGCCGCCTCCACCGTTTGGATCCGGAGTCTTTAGTTGATGACCGGCTCGCGCTTCTCATTGTTCAAAAGCACGAGACCCGGCTTGCCGCTCAAGAGGCTACTAAGGCTATCTCTTCTGACTTGAAATCCTTGGAAACAAGGCAAGCGGAGATTGGAAGTGCAATTGACGTCTCCACTAGTGCTCTTCTCGGCGCTGAGGATAAGATTGCGAAGGCTGAGGAAATGATCAGGAAAGCAAATCTCCTCTTATCCAAGGCCATACCGGTGCGTCTTGAGGAAACTGCGCGGCTTGAAGAGCTCAAAGCTCAGAGTGAGGAGCTAGCGCGGCAGGGGTTGTCACAGAGGGCTACTTTGGCGGAGGCCGAAGCTCGTCTGGCTCAGGCGGAAGATTTCAATGAGGCTGAGCTGAGGTCACAAGCGCTTGCCTAGGCTACTGATGACAGGAAGACGAGGCTAAACACCCTCGGAGAGCGGCTCAGATCGTACAGTGTGCGCTTGTAGCTCCATGTACTTATCCTTTTGAAATGAATGAAAATTCTTTCTTCTTTTTGAATTGCGATTCCGAATTGTAGTGCAATTTCTTGAGAACATAGTTCTTGTTGGGTTGGATAATGAGACTTGCTATCTGTCAGTTCAGAGGTCGCGACGACATAACTGGTTGAGACGTCACCAAGCCCGAAATCGGTCCTCGTCGGATCGTAAGATGAGACCTGTCTTTTGTAAATGTCAACAGGGCTCGGTTGAGACTTGGCTGTCTACTGGTTCAGAGGTCGCAATGACATAACCGGATGAGACGCCACCAAGCTTCAAAAATTGGTGATACTCGTCTTTTGTAAATGTCAACGAGTATCGAGACCTGTTTTTTGTAAATGTCAACAGGGCTCGGTTGAGACTTAGCTGTCTGCTGGTTCAGAGGTCGCAATGACATAACCGGATGAGACGCCACCAAGCTTCAAAAATTGGTGATA
The DNA here is from genome assembly GCA_038442645.1 of Agave tequilana. Taxonomy (NCBI): domain Eukaryota; kingdom Viridiplantae; phylum Streptophyta; class Magnoliopsida; order Asparagales; family Asparagaceae; genus Agave; species Agave tequilana. The sequence goes on from JAVJIF010005117.1 coordinate 157,772, forward strand.
CTCGTCTTTTGTAAATGTCAACGAGTATCGAGACCTGTCTTTTGTAAATGTCAACAGGGCTCGGTTGAGACTTAGCTGTCTGCTGGTTCAGAGGTCGCAATGACATAACCGATCGAGACGCCACCAAGCTCAAAATTGGTGATACTTATCTTTTGTAAATGTCAATAAGTATCGAGACCTGTCTTTTGTAAATGTCAACAGGGCTCGGTTGAGACTTAGTTGTCTGCTGGTTCAGAGGTCGCAATGACATAACCGATCGAGACGCCACCAAGCTCAAAATTGTGATACTTATCTTTTGTAAATGTCAATAAGTATCGAGACCTGTCTTTTGTAAATGTCAACAGGGCTCGGTTGAGACTTAGCTGTCTGCTGGTTCAGAGGTCGCAATGACATAACCGGATGAGACGCCACCAAGCTTCAGAATTTGGTGATACTCGTCTTTTGTAAATGTCAACGAGTATCGAGACCTGTCTTTTGTAAATGTCAACAGGGCTCGGAATTGAGACTTGTCTTTTGTAAATGTCAACAAGCTCAAAATTGAGACTTGGCTGTCTGCTAGTTCAGAGGTCGCAATGACATAACCGAATGAGACGCCACCAAGCTCAAGGTTGGTGATACTTATCTTTTGTAAATGTCAATAAGTGTCGAGTTTGTAGTGGAATTTGGGAGAAGTCTCGTTTTCACGGGGAGAAACGAGGGAATCACTGTCATAGGTTTAATGTTAACGTAACAGCGAAATGTATTTGTGGTCTTACCATTCTATGGATGAGAATTGGTAAGTGATTTTGGAGGTCTCGTCCTCGCGGGAGAAACGAGGGGATTGCTGTCATAGGTTTAGTGTTAACGTAACAGCGAAATGTGTATGTGGTCTTACCATTCTATGGATGAGAATTGGTAAGTGACTTTGGAGGTCTCGCTCTCACGGGGAGAAACGAGGGAATCAAGCGGGAACTGGTCCCTTAGGATTTTTAGCAAATCCCCAGCTGTCAACGGGTTTGATATGCCTTTACCAACTACCGTTTGAACTGGGCTAGCCATGCTATTCCCCTCAGCATGATGAGTTGTCGAGGACTTATGTTGGGCTTAAAGGCCAACATTTTCATCTATCCTTAATCGTTAAAGGATATTGGATTATCGGGTTAATGTCTGCATAACCCTGATTGTCCTTTAGGATAACCGGTGCACGACCAGGTTCCTGTTGGTTTATGGCTGTATGATCTCACTTGGAGGAAGAGAAAGGCTCTCTTTGTGTGTACTTTGCACGCGAAGGTCTTGATCAGAGGTGTAGTGTTAACTTGATCATGAGAAGGATCCTTGATTAAGGATAATACTTCCTTAAGAACTTGCCATTGATCGGCATCATGAGTAGGTCGCCCTCTGCAGTCGTGAGGCGGTATGCTCCGTTTGAATAGACTGTTTCTATTACAAACGGTCCTTCCCATTTAGGCTGAAATTTGCCTTTGGTCTTGTGCGTCATAATCATCGGTCGTCTGACGGCTAAGACCAGGTCTCCTTTCTGGAAGACTCTCTGTTTGACCTTCTTATTGAAGGCTTTTGAGATTCGAGCTTGATATAGCTCGATATGCTGCTGAGCTTGTAGTCGCTTCTCATCTAAGGCTTCGAGCTCTTGAAGACGCAATCGATCATTGTTTTCTGATGTGATTTTAGTGGTCAGAGCAACTCGCAATGACGGCATCTGGATTTCCAACGGGATGACTGCTTCGCACCCATATACCAGGGAAAAAGGCGTATTACCTATCGGTGTTCGAACCGTGGTCCAGTAGGCCCAAAGACATTCGCCAAGCTTTTCGTCCCAATCCCGCTTGTTCAAGGAGATGAATTTCTTGAGTAGCTTGATGATCGTTTTGTTGAATGCTTCCGCCAAGCCATTAGCGGCGGGATTATAGGCAGTTGAAGCCACATTCTGAATTCGGTATTTATCGCAGAACCGATAGAATACCTGGCTTATGAATTGGGGACCGTTGTCGTGGATGATCCGCCTAGGAACACCAAATCGATGAATGACATGGTGCTTGATGAAGTTAACCACATTAGGGGTTTTGACTTCAAGCAGTGGTATAGCTTCTGCCCACTTTGAGAAGTAATCGGTTATTGCCAGGATGAACCGGTGACCTCTTGTCGAAGAGGGGCTGATTGGCCCTACAACGTCGATTCCCCATGCTTCGAATGGCCATGAAGCAACAGTTGGGTGGAGCAACTCCGAAGGCTGGTGTATGAAGTCCGCATGAATCTGGCATGCTTTACACCTTCGTGCGTATTGGATGGCATCGGCTATCATAGTTGGCCAATAGTATCCAAGTCTGTACAACCTGTCTTTGAGCTTTGGACCTGGCTGATGAGCTCCGCAAATGCCGTCATGCGCTTCTTGGAGCGCTTCCTGTGCCTCTGAATTGGAAAGGCAACGGAGGAGAACACCGTCATATGAGCGACGGTAAAGTGTCTTCAAAGTCAGATCGTAATAGAACCGGAGAGACCTTCGTCTGATGGACGCCGCTTCCTTGGGATCATCTGGAAGCAGACCGTGCAAAGCATAGTCGATGAGAGGAAAGCGCCAGTCTCTTGGTTCAAGATCCGTGGAGACATTATAGACTTCTCGAGTTCTTAGTATGTGCTTGGAGCATACAAGATGTCGAGTTGCGACTGTGAGGTGATACTCGGTGTCGGCTGGCAAGGCTAGCGTCGTCGCTAATGCAGCGAGAGCGTCCGCCTTGGTATTCTGAGATCGGGACACATGCCCGATGTAGAAACCTTCAAATAGGTTAGCCAATTCGATGGCTGTATGGTAATAAGGCACCAAGTCCTCATGGCGGACTTCATATTCGCCTTTAACCTGATTGATGATCAGTTTTAAATTGCCATAAGCTTCGAGGTAGCGTACCCCCATTCCATGGGCGAGTTGAAGACCGATGAGCAGAGCATTATATTCTGCTACATTGTTGGAGCACGATTCTGTCAGAGAAAATGCTCTGGGCAGGACATGATTCTGTGGGGAGATAAACACAACCCCACTCCGGCAATAATCTTGCCTTTAGGGCCCATTCGCGATGCTCCATCAAAGAACATCTGCCATACTTCCTCTTCTGAGGTTGCATTAGACTCGAAGACCTCATCAGGGATGTCTTCGTGAAGCTTTGAATGTTGCGGAACTGGATGAGCAACCAAGAACTCTGCAAGAGCCTGGCCTTTAACCGCCTTCTGAGGCGTGAAGATCATGTCGTATTGAGACAATAAAAGTGCCCACTTAGCCAATCTTGAATTCAATGATCCTGGCTTCGTCATAAGAAGACGCAATGGGTTTACCCTGGAGATGACATGTATGGTCTGGCCGACCAAATAATGTCGTGTCTTCTGAACAGTGAAGACGAGAGCTAAACACTCTTTCTCGATAGGGTTGTAGCGAGATTCCGCTCCTATGAGAGTTCTGCTCAGATAATAAATGGCCTGCTCGTGGCCATTGTCGTCCTTTTGAGCGAGGAGGGCACCGAGGGAGTAGTCCAGAGCTTTTACATAAAGCAAGAACGGTTTTCCTGATGTTGGGGCCACTAAGACTGGAGGTTTTGTGAGGTACCTCTTGATGTCTTCATAAGCTTCCTGGCAAGCTTGATCCCATACGAAGGAAGCACCCTTTTTCATGAGTCGGGTGAACGACTGACAGCGGCCTGAGAGATTTGCGATGAATCTCCTAATATAAGCCAGCCTGCCTTGCAGGCCTCTAAGCTCCTTGAGGTTCCTTGGTGGATGCATGCTCTGAATAGCTTTGACCTTGTCTGGGTCAAGATGAATCCCTTTTGATGTAACAATAAACCCAAGGAACTTGCCACTTGACACTCCCAAAAAGGACTTTGTTGGATTCATTTTCAGCTGATGAGCCCGCATTATGTCGAACATCGTTCTCAGGTCGCGAAGATGTTCATTCTTGTTGCGGCTTTTGACGGCAATGTCGTCGACGTAGCATTCCACCGTTTTTTCGAAGATGGTCGCGGAAGATTGTACTCATTGCCCGCTGATAGGTTGCTCCGGCGTTCTTCAGTCCGAAGGGCATTACAGTGTAGCAGTATACCCCAATGGTGTTCGGAACGAAGTATGCTTCTTGTCGTCTGGATACATCTTAATCTGGTTGTACCCTGAAAAGCCATCCATGAAAGAGATCCTTTCGAACCCACATGTGTTGTCGATCATGACGTCGGTGATGGGCAGCGAAAATTCATCCTTGGGACAGGCCGTATTGAGATCACGGTAGTCGATGCAGATCCGTATTTTCTCGTTCTTTTTGAGGACGGGGACGATGTTGGCTACCCAATCTGGATGTTGTTCCTCCCGGATGAAGCCACATGCAATGAGCTTGTGAACTTCGGCTTCAATAGCCTCCATGATGTTCGGGCGAAACCGACGTTGTTGCTGCTTGACTGGCTTGACGTCAGGTTTGATGTTCAGACGATGCATGGCGACTTGCGGATCAAGTTCGGGCATGTCTTCGTAGCTCCATGCGAAGACGTCTATATATTCTTTTACGAGTATTATCAATTCTTCCCTTTCTGTAAGTGATAGGCTTTCACTTATAAAGATGGGCTTAGGGTGGTCTTGACTACCCAAGTTGACCTGCATCACCTTATCTTCAGTAGGTGGCTCGCGCAGTTCGAATCGCTTTTCCCATTGAAGGTCTAATTGCTGGGCCCATGGCTCCTCGTCAGTGGCTTCTGCGGGCTCCAATTGACTGCTTGAGGTCATATTGACAGTGAGGCTTTCGAACATTCCTCCTATACTGACATCTAAATCCCACTCGGAGGATGAGGCTGAATGTGATGGAACTGGCCCGTCGTCTTTGACTTGAACTGTTACTGATGATGTGGGTGTGACGTAACCCAACCCTCTGCGTGTACTATCATAGTAGTTTGCGGGTTTCCCTTTAGGCACAAGGTTCCGCATCAAACCGCGCCTTCCTTTTCTGAAATTCAGGCTTGCTCCATGCTTCAAGTCGTACCCCATTTTCTTCATAATATGGCGCGCTGGCCGCGCATAATGGAAGAACTGTGGGGCGTCTGAGTCTGAGCTCGAATCTGCAGTTGTTGGGTCCCCGTGGTTGGGTTCTACCGAAGATTATCGGTGACTGACCTTGTTTTGACGGAGGGATCACCAGTGTGGCTCCCTCTATAGCTTCCACAGATGTGCTGGCCACACTTGGCTCATGTACGGGCACATGCAGAGAGCCATCCGTAATGGATTTAATCGGCCCAATACACGCAGGATAATCAAAAGAAATATTATCATTAATTACCCATTCACCTTCATCCTCTGAAGGAGTATTACATAGGGGATTATTGAGACATGCTATATTTGGTTCACCAATCAGAATGGCTGGCATGCCTGTTTCGGATTCTGAATCCGCCTCGTTGCCACTTTCATCATCGTCCGGCAATGGTTCTTTGAGTGCTCCACCGGTCTCTTGATATAGGAGAGCATCAGTGAAGTAATTTGCCATCCCTTTGAATGGTTGCTTCTCAGCAAAGACAGTTCGTACTGTCGCATCATCTTCAACATATTTGAAGCATTGGTGCAGAGTAGAGGGAACAATCCAGTTAGCATGGATCCATGGCCGTCCCAGCAGCAGATTATATGATGTGTCAGCATCAATGACATAGCATGTCACTTCTGACTTCAGGCTCCCGATTCTGCAACGGAGTCGAATTTTCCCCAGTGGATGACTGCTTCCGGCGTTAAAACCGTATATTGTAGTAGTGGTCGCGGACAACCTGTACAATGGTATGCCGAGGAAGTAGAGAAGCCTTTTGGGATAATGCTGAGTGCAGACCCCGGATCGACTTGTATTCTCTCGATGCACGTTGAACCGATATATCCGGTGTAGTACAGAGGTCGATCGTGCTTGTTGGATTTGAGAAGCATATCTTCCGCCGTGAATGTAATAGCGGGCACCTTTGATTGTGCATGATGACATTCTGGGCAAGGAGACTGAACGTCGTCGTTAGGGATTTCAGGCATGCATGTCAGAAAGGATTCTGAGTTGGCTAGCGCATCCCTGAGTGCTTCTCTTGTTTCTTTCGAGAGGCGAAGGAGCTCGTGTATAGTGATACGAGCTGGGATATTGGCCAGCTGAGCCAATATGTCAAACCAAAAGGGCGTATCAAATCCTTGGCCTGGTGGTTTCTTTAACACGTGGTCGAATCGTACCTCCTTAGGCCTCTCTTTTCCCTTGGTTGGGATTGGAGTGGATGCTGGTGCTTGTACTGACGTCGTTTGCTGTCGTGTCTCGTCAGTATGCTTTTCATACTGCCTCAAGTATGATTTTCCAGATCGGGTGCCCGTCTGTTGAGGCGCATCGGCTTGCGCTGCGCAAGCATGCCTTTCTCCTTCGGAATCACTGAGGGAGGCCGATGTAAGATTGCCGTCGTCTGGCAAGATGGAGATGTCATTGCAAGACTTGCCCTTTGAGTTAGGCTGCTTTGGATCCCGCTGTACGTCTTGGACGAGGTCTGGATGTATCCACATGACTTCTCCTGTCTCCAATGTTAAGGGGACAAGACCCTTATTATTTTGAGCTGTAGCTGGAAGATGCTTGACTTCCAACTGTGGTGCAGGGATGGAATAAGTCCCGTCAGGAACTGTGACCTTCGGAGCTTTGCCGAACTCAAGAGTCACCATATTGGCAGTGACTTTCTTCTGCTCCGTCTTCAACGTCAGAACCCCGGCATCGACCAGGGCTTGTATTCTGTCCTTGAGGACATAACACTTGTCAGTAGGATGGTGAATCATCCTATGGTAGAGGCAGTATTTAGGGTCATTTGTGCGCCCTATCTCATTGGGACGCCGAGCATCTGGCAGCTTCATTTTGTTCCCTTTGTGGAGCAGATGGAATATCGTGACCACCTGATCGTCTTTGAAGGAGTACTGCTTTGGAGGGAACTTAGACTCCTGATTGTTGAAGCCACTCTTCTTGGCCTTCGACTGCACATCTCCGGATAACTCCACAGACATAGTCTCTTTGCCTTTAGCTTGAGAAGATTGCGGTAGGTCGCTACGCCCTTTGCTGTTCATCCCCCACTTGCCTCTAGGGGCGGATGGTTCGAACTTTTTAGCCGACTTCTCGGCTATCTCAGCTTGTTCGACCAATTCTTTCCAAGTGTGGGCTTTGACAGCCCCCATGCGAACTTCTACTTGGTCTAAGAAGTTGTGTCTGCATGTCTGCAAGAGCATGGGTAATGGCATCCCTGCTGGGCACATCAAGGATAAGTTTCTGAACCGTTCAATGTAGTCACGGACAGATTCGCCCTTCCTCTGCACAGTGGAGAGGAGCTTATCCATGGTTACTTCGGTATCATCCTCATAGAAACGAGAGAGGAACCGAGTTTTCAGGTCGATCCAGGAGTTGATAGAACCCGGGGAAGACTGCGAAACCAGTCAAATGCCACCCCCTTTAAGGTGCCAATGAAAAGCCTAGCCATGATGGCGTTATTGCTTATAACATTACCAGTCTGAGACCGGAAATAGTAGACATGCTGATTTGGCGAGCTCTTTCCATCATAGGTATGCAGCGTTGGTGGTTTGAACTTCGGTGGGTATGGCACTGAATCCCACTCTAGCGGATAAGGACGGACTGCCCCTACCTTCTTTAATTCATCCCTCTGAGCTAGGGATGCAATTTGAGCCTGAAGACCCTTAAGGACTTCGGCGTCTAGGGAAGAGCCCTCTTTGGATTTCTCCGTCTTTGGCTGCTCATTGCTGAAGTGTTCCTCCTCGTCGTGATTGCTCCCGGCATCATTGTTATTCCGGTTACTGAGGAGTTGAGCGAGTATCTGTTGAATATTGTCCAGAGCCTCTTGCTGAGTCTTGAAAGTTTGCTCCTGAGCTTCCAGGCGCCGACGAAGATCGTCGTTGACGTTATCAGCCATATTGACTGATGCTCTGTTTGTTCGCACCGAGCTAACTGTCGCCGAAGAGGCATACCCACTATCTTCATCTTCTTCGTCTGATGATTGGAGTGATCTCCTGGGCTGTGACGAAGCTAGGGCCGTCGAGGAAGAAGGCTGTTCATAAGTGTAGGGTATCGCCGCCCTGGATCTGGTGTTCCGAAAAATACCTTCTTCATGCACCAAGACTTCACCTAAGACTGGGCTGTAATCTGGATCTGGGGAGCTGTAGGGGGTGTCATCAGATGTTTGTCTTCCCCTGCGCAGCTCTCACCCTCTCCCAGTCATGTTGACGGATGCGGAGGGGAGATCTCGCAAGATACTCCTTCTGCGATGCTTCATCAGGGCTTGTACCGATAGTCGATCAAAAACTGACCGTCGTCTTAGAGGCGTGGCGGGGATTGGTCCCAGCCGGCAATGGACCGAGTGGAGTGTCAGCAGCTGACATCCCACTTGTTGACAACAGGGGGAAGAGGTTTGTTTATCCGTCAACAATTCCCTCAGATCGGACCCGGTTGGGTCTCTGCAATCGAGCGCAAAGGCTCTTTTGGGTCGCACATAGGGCGATGTCCTGTTTCTTTTATCCCTGCAGAAGGGATTAGCACTGAATAGTGCTTTGGTTCCAGCTTCGCCATAAAGCGCGGGCTTAGCGCTTGACGAACTGGTGAGCGGAGCACGCTGCGGTGCTTTACCCGCTATGCTGCTGCGAAGGCAATTGGCCTTAGATAGTACTTTGGCTTCAGCTTCGCGGTCATGGACCCTGCGCGTACGCTGTGGTACAGTAGCTTCGCTCATGAGAACGAGGCCGGGGCGAGGCATTGCTGCTCTTGAATTGGGTGACGGTATGATTGCCGTCTTGATTTTATGATTGGAGCAGGCAGGCATCTTGCCTTTTTCTTCGCGAGAGAGGCGCGGTTTAGGCGTAGCTACGCCTGAAGCTTCGGTCGGAGACTTCTGTTTAGGCTTCCATACCCGCCTTGGCAAAGGAGACTTAGGTTCGCGAGGAACCTGATTAGCCACACGCGAGGCTGAGGGGTGTTGGCAGAATTCTGCTTTCGGTTTCTGCTTTGAAACCTTGGTCGTGGAGACCTTCCTATGCTTCCGTGCTCGAAGCTTGGGCCACCCCCAGAGAGGACTTCTTCAAATCTTCCTTGATCGAACTGAACCACCAAGTTCTCACAAGTAAAGGAATCAGACTGCGGACGTGCTTCCTTGTTGCGCCAAATAACCGCAGTAGGTTCGTAGAGAACCTTTTCAGTTTCCGCAGAGACTTTCCTTGAAGATATAGCCAGAGGGGCTCTGGCTGCACCGGCTTTTCTGAATTCAGAGTTAGACCCGAAGGTCTGCTCGTCGCATTGCGACACTTGATTCTCGATAGTGGAGAATTTCTTCCCCAGCAGAGTCGTCATCTTGTTTTCCATTATGTTTGCAAAGGGAGAAAACTTACAAAAAAAGAGTTTGAGGAGCTAAATTACAAGTATTCTTAAAAAGATTACAAGTAGATCTCCTCAGAGATTCTGGAGAAGTGTGCCGATAGGAGTCTGGTCAGCGCGCGACCACTTTGTCCCTTTGACGATGCGAGCGATGAGATTCCCTTCTCGCCTGGTTCGGGGAATCAGAGAACAGAAGGTTGGTAAAACCCTCTTGCTGCTTCTCAAAATCGCCTTCAATAAGGAATTCCTTCTCGCCTGGTTCCGGAGATTCCTTGAGAAGAAGGACGATGTTAGGGTATCAACACCCTGGATAGAGAAAGCAATTCTCTAAAAGGTCTCTGAATTCGAGAGCGCACGGTGCGTCGTGAAGAAGCCTCTGCTTGTGGAGTCCTCTTGTATGCGTGTGTCTCGATCGATCGATCTATATCTCCTCCTTGTACCCCTGGCGGGCTATTTATAGGGGAGCAAGGGTATAATCGACCCTTGAAGATATGAAAATAGATTGAATCAAATCTGTTTAAATCTGGAAAGTAGCCTTGCTGCGAGGCTAGGATCAGCTTCTGCGAAGCTAGAAATGGCAGGTCGGTTGATCCTCTTGATCTCTTTTGATCCTTTCCATATTGTTGGAGGATTTCCCCTGATCTTCTTACTCGTTTTAGAAGAGTCAAGAGATCGTGACAATCAACTGCCAAATTTGATCTCTAATTTGATCTTAATTGGATTTGATCTGATTGGATCCGATCTCATCCAGAGATTTGATTGGTCAAAGGTTGACCATAGCAGACCAATAGCGGAGCTGCCCGTATTGAGCTCGTAGCAGAGTGATTGGTCACTAATGTTGCATATTTAATGTCACATTTTCATACTTATTTTAATAAAAGCTTGCATAGTCCTAATTAATTGTTTGATTTATTTGCAGGCCCAATCCTTAAGGAGATGAAGAGAAATGAGCCCAAAAGCCCACCAGAATTCTGAATTAAATCAGAGTTAATTCGCACAAATAAAATCAGGGCAAAATCAAGAGGTTGAAACCGGTTGAGAAGAATCCTCTCAGAATCGATCGGTTAAAGCCAAGAAATCCAAGGTCATTTCGTCAGAATCCGGAGCTCCAACGACAAAACCAACAAAGGATAAAGCCAGAAGAAGACCCCGGACAGACCCACCAACAGGGTGTGGCCAGATGGCCACACCCTTGCCGCAGAATTGCGGCAAAAGCCGCAATTCTGCGGCAATCCTGGGGAGTTACGGGGAGCGTGAACTCTCCCGACCTCCCCGGGATCTTGGTTGTTAGGGTTTTTGCCTATAAAAAGGCATTTGCTGCACTGAAAATAGGCCAATGCAGATTAGGATTTTAGACTAGTTTTTCCATTTTGTAGTTTAGTTTTTACTTTTATGTAACTTGTATGTAACTTAGGGTAGAAGAAGATTCATGTAAGTAAGAGAGGGACTGATGTTGAGAGTGACACCGACGATGTACCCTACTCCTTTCTTTCATTGTCTCAACAAGTAATAAAGGTAAAGGCTTTGTTTGTTTTCTATTCTGCTTTACTTTACATTTGTTTTGCTTTTCGTTTTCCTCTTCTACTTCACCTTGGTTTTATGTGTTGAGTCTACAAGTGAACTCCAAGGCAAGTACACCGATGCTACGTGAGAGCCAGCGATAGTTCATGAAAGACGTTCTCCTCTTCCAAGCTCGCATCACTTCGTTCTTCTTATGCTTGACGATATAATGTGCACGGGGACCGAGCTCGAGTTTATGATCTATACGTTGAACGCCTCCGAAGCAAAAAGGTAGAACTTGCAAAAAGGTTTCCAAGTAAGTCATCACCAAACTAGGTAAGTAATTCTTAACTTTCTTTCTTTTCTTTTATCGCTATAGTATAGATCGCCAACACGATTTCTTTCACCACTTCTTCCCAATCGTTTTCACTCTTTCTTTTCCACTTCATTGTACATTGTCGCTTTCTTTTGCTTTCTGATTTTCCCACCTTCTTCCTCTTTCATATTCTTCTAACTTTAACTATAACTTTCTTTTTCTTTTTCTTAACTTTAAAAACAGAGAAGAACCTTCGCTTAGTTTTGATAACGATTTCAATAAAACTGTAAACGCTTCCATCGCAAACCCTCCTTGTGGATCACGACCCGCATAGCCACTTGCTATAGCGGAAGTATTGAGCACTTGCACATTCTCTCTTTAAGTTCTATAATCTCGTATTTTTTGTGCAGGTTTCGCCTCAATCAAATTTTAGGATAAAGCCAGAAGAAGACCCCGGACAGACCCACCAACAGGGTGTGGCCATCTGGCCACACCCTTGCCGCAGAATTGCGGCAAAAGCCGCAATTCTACGGCAATCCTGGGGAGTTACGGGGAGCGTGAACTCCCCCGACCTCCCCGGGATCTTGGTTGTTAGGGTTTTTGCCTATAAAAAGGCATTTGCTGCACTGAAAATAGGCGAATGCAGAGTTAGGATTTTAGACTAGTTTTTCCATTTTGTAGTTTAGTTTTTTACTTTTATGTAACTTGTATGTAGCTTAGGGTAGATGATGATTCATGTAAGTAAGAGAGAGAGACTGATGTTGAGAGTGACACCGATGTACTCCTCCTCCTTTCTTTCATTGTCTCAGTAAGCAATAAAGGTAAACTTTCATTTATGTTCGTTTCTTTACTTTCCTTTTCTTTCGCTTTGCTTTTCGTTTTCCTCTTCTACTTCACCTTGGTTGTATGTGTTGAGTCTACAAGTGAACTCCAAAGCATGTACACCGATGCTACGTGAGAGCCAGCGATAGTTCATGAAAGACGTTCTCCTCTTCCAAGCTCGCATCACTTCATTCTTCTTATGCTTGACGATATAATGTGCACGGGGACCGAGCTCGAGTTTATGATCTATGCGTTGAACGCCTCCGAAGCAAAAAGGAAGAACTTGCAAAAAGGTTTCCAAGTAAGTCATCATCAACCTAGGTAAGTATCCCTTCCTTTTCTTTCCTTTCCTTTCTTTTCTTTCTTTAGTATAGATCACCAACACTTCTTCCAAATCGTTTTCATTCTTCTCACTTCATTGTATATACTCGCTTTTCATCGTTTTCTGATTTTCCACCTTCTTCACCCTTCGCTTTCTTCTTAACTTTAACCTTTAACTTTCTTTTTCATTTTCTTAACTTTAAAAATAGAGAAGAACTTTCGTTTGGTTTATAAAGATTTCAATAAAACTGTAAACGCTTCCATCGCAAACCCTCCTTGTGGATCACGACCCGCATTAGCCACTTGCTATAGCGGAAGTATTGAGCACTTGCACATATTTGTTTTAAGTTCTGTAATCTCGTATTTTTGTGTGCAGGTTTAGCCTCAATCATGGAGCTAGAGGCAGCTTCTGGCGAAGTCCGAAAGAAACCCTTTGGCGGAGCTGGAAGTCCTCTGTGGCGAAGTTTGCGAGTTAGCTTCTTGGCGAGGCTTTGGATGACTTCAAGGCGAAGTTGGGTGATATTAGCCTCTCAAGCGAGGCTATCCCTTTGGGCTCATGCGATGCTAAGTGCTAGCATCTTAGACCTGCTGAGGTCTGTTTAGAAACAATCCGGATTCACTGTCTGCTTGCTGGATCAGTGGAGTCCAAGTTGCTTCCTTGTCCCTTGGAGATGGGTGAAAACTGATCTTCAGCTCGTCTGTCACTTGTCTTTTGTAAATATCAACAAGTTTAGACATTGTTCGGACTAATAAGAATCTTGTCTTTTTTAAGTGTCAACAAGCTTAACATCTCTTCCACATATAGATTCATGTTGAGTGTATCTTGTATTGAAGAGCTTAACATCTCTTCTTTATGTGGTACACGTGTGTAGGGGGAGCTTCACATCTCCTCTTATGCATTACATAATGTGTGTTATGTGAATTAGGGCTTAACATCCCTCCTTCATGTAATGCATATGTGTAGGGAAGCTAACTTAGCATCTTCCTCTTCATGAATGTATATAGCATATAACATTTATTGATCTTTGTTTAATTTCTATTGATATCAAGATGCTTCATTGACATATTTTTCTATTGATATCATGTTGTTTTTAGTCACCCCTTGTTGACCTTGTTTTTTTGTTTTAGACAAAAAGGGGGAGAACATTATTTTAGTGTTTTGATTGACTTAAAAGGGGAGAAAGATTTTTACCCCTCATTTTATTGTTTTGATTGTTTATCCCTTTGTTGATGATTGACAAAAAGGGGGAGAATAATTTGAGTTTATATATGCATACTTATGTTTTTGCATATATTAAGTTTTATTGGTATCTAGAGCATCTAGTGTTTTGTTAATGTTTTATTAATTTAATTGGTATCTAGAGCATCTAGAATATGTTTTATGCATGTTGATGCATACATGTTTATATGCATACTTGTGTTTAGTTTTCTCATGCTTAACAAATAAACAATAGATATGCATATATGTTTTGTTTTGCAAATAGGAGAAAAAGAATTTGAAGAATTTGATATGTTTTATCTCCATACATTTGCATACATATTTTTGAGCTTCATTGTCATATATTATTATTTGATTATGCATGAGAAAAGGGGGAGCTTCTTTGAAGCTTAACTTTAATCCATGCTTATATAACTCCATGAGTTTTGTCATCATCAAAAAGGGGGAGATTGTTGGCCCAAAGGCCTTCCACCCTAGTTTTGATGATGATTAACTCATGTAGTTATGTTTACTAATAATCTTGTGTTGTTTAAGTTTCAGATCATTAACCAAGATATTAGTTGGTGATTAGCTTCAATAAGGAGTTTAGAAGCTTTTCATAGTGATTCCAGGGCCAAAGCTTCAAGATCACACATTGCCTAGCCCATGGATGGAGTTTTGGAGCAAGTCAACTTGAAGATGAAGATCATCAAGAAGACTTAGGTATCCATAGTTTAGATAGTGTGTTTTAGATCCATTTATAAAGTTTAGTATAGTTGATATGCTCAAGTGCACAACACACAAAAGATTCATGTTTTGGATTTGGTTTTCATGAATAATAGATCAAAACAAGTTTACATAGTTTATATGTATAATAGATGTATTCTAGTTATACATACATGCTTACACTTCCTATATAAACTTATTTTGACTATCTTATTCATGTATTGAAAAATCAAGTTTGATAAAAATACAAGTTTTGTTTTTTTGATAAAATTTGCAAGACTCAAAAATGAATTGATATGATTGATATATGTCTTGAAATTTTTATCACAAGTTTGTGTTTCAATGCAAAATGTTAAAACAAGTTTTGTGGATTTTTAAAAGACTTAAAAGATTTTTCAAATATTTTTAAACAGTTTTTCTGACCCAGATTTTTGCTCCAGGCTTCAATCAGTCGACTAAGTCAACTGACCTAGTCGACTTGGCTGAAGTCGGTCGACCGGGCCGGTCGACCGACGTGCACAAATCTGTGCACGTTTGGAGACACTGGGACGGTCGACCGTCCGGGTCGACCGGGCTGAGAGCAGTGCTCTCTGTTTGTTTGGGTTGACCGGGCCGGTGGACCGTGGTTGCCCAACGGTCATAATTCTGACCGTTGGCGGTCGACCGGGCCGGTCGACCTTCAGCCTGTCAGGCTGCCAGCTCAGCCTAACGGCTAGTTTCTGGTTTGGCCTATATAAACCCCATCTCTTTGGGTTTTTGGCTAAGATTTTCAAGGAGAAAAATTTCTGGTTTCTAAAGTGTTTAAAACAAGTTTTCAAAAGTGTTTTAGGCTTTAAACTTCCAATTTGATTTGTGTTTTGGGTTTTTGGAAAATCAAAGAAAACTAGGTTTTGGGAGATTGTATTGATTTTCATTTTCTATCATTTACAAGAGATTTCCCTAGTAGTTTTTCTTTGTTGCTTGTTTCCAAAAACACCTTGTTTCCACACTTGAGCTATCTTCTATCCTAATCTATTTAGGATCATTTGTTTTGTGGAAAAAGAGAAAAGAAAAGAGAGATTGTTTGTGGTTGAAAGAAACCACTTGTTGTACACCCTTATTCTTTGTGTATCCCTCTTAGGTAGATGTGATCGGGTGATTGGTTTGCTCCCTCTAGAGAGAGGTGGAGTTTGGTTGTAAACCCTCTTCGGTAGAGGTGTTGGTTGTTGTGGTTGTTTGGCTAAGGGCCTACCCCTCTTGTGTGAGGAGGTGTTTGTTTGAGAGAGGAGTTCGGTACTCCATTGTTGTAAAAATCCTTCTCGGTGAAGGTTCCCTCGGTGGGAGTCCTCGGTGGACGGTATAGTGGATTGGAAATCCTACACGGTGGTGTAGGCGGGGATGTAGAGCAAGGGTGCTCGAACCTCGAAACATATCTTGGCCTTTGCGTTTGATCCACTTGTCTCTCTAACTCTCTCTCTCTTTATATTGTGCATAGCATCATTCATATCATACATATCTAATTGCTTGTGTTGCCTTGCATATATTCATATTGCTATTCATCCTTATATTCTTGGTTGTTTGTGTGTGCCTCACTTGTACTTAATCAACAAGAGCTTCACATAGCACCTCAACCCATTCAAGGGGAATCAAGAGGAGTTAGTCCAGAGCCCTTCACGGGGAATTCGGCTACACTTGTTGATTGTATTAAGTGTGTTGCAAGAATAGTTTTAAGCTTCCGCATTTAGCGCACTTAGTTCCTAGATTAGCACTAACACCCATTCACCCTCCCCTCTAGGTGTTTTTCAACTGATATATGTGAAATGCGATGAGATTTCAAGATATAAAGTATGTTTTGTGATGCATGTGTTATCTGAACGCATGCACTATATATATAAGATGGTGGGTGTGTGATTGGCGCGTCCGTGCTTGATATCTGAAATACGTATGTGAACACATACTATGAATGCATAAGAAGAATTTGATAATAAACTAAAATCGCCGAGTTATTATTTTATAGAGCTTATAGACCTTGTAGCGTGTGGCATAGAGTACAGAGAAATGTCATAAGAAATCAAGGACCAAAAGAGTCGGACCGTCCCCGAAGATTTTGGAGCCTATTATTTCATCATATGTTATTGATTCTCTGTTTCTCCTATTCATCCAGATTTGCTCTATTACTCAAAAAATCATGCTTATTATTGATTATGTTCATCATTCTCTGATTTTCTTCTATATCTCCTCATTGAGCTGTTGAGCTCACCCCCCCCACAGATTATTATGTTTTCAGGTCATGGTGAGGCGAAGACTCAATGTAAGATTTCAAGCGCCTTGTTGGAAATCCTGTTACATAGAGAAGTTTTAGAGTTGTGCTTTGTGTGATTGTAATTTAGTTCTTTTTGTATATGTTCATTATCCTATTTGACGTGTACTTATAGCAAGTGTTAGTGTTGAATAGATGGATAGTCTGAATCCTTGTATTATATGGAGATATGAGTTTGGTTATAATTATGATGAGTTAGAGTTAAAGATGGTTTGGCATTATTGTGTGGATGCCGAGAGGGGTGCTCTCGAGTACTTAATTATTGAGTTTTCATATAAGGAGGCCGTGTGAGCCGAATTATATTTATGATTGCGTGGGCGATTGTTGAGTTGGTTTATATGCTTGGATTGAGGATAAGTAGGCTGGTGTTGGCCGAAATTATTGTGATATGAAATGTATATTTGGACATTCAGTATTTACAAAGGAGGTGCTGCTAAATTTTCAGGAATATTGGAGATGAGTATGATAATCTGTTAATCAAAAGAGTTGTTTATGTAAATTGAGATCATTAGAAATCTGGGACCGTTACATGATCACTGACCTTTTTACAGGTATTCTTATACTTATTTATGCTGGAATTATTGCGTATATTGTATTTATTCCCGGTACTAAGGCTTAGCGTGTATACGTGAGGGTATTTCTGCCCTGCGTATATACATAGCCGTAGCGTCTCCGTACCTGCAGATCAGGCATTACATGCTGTTGCTGGAGATGATCAGGGGCATAGTGAAAAGAGGGCGAAGGAGGCTTGATGTTGGCTCCTTTGTGATGTAGGCAAAGGAGAGGGGAGCTTGGGGAAGAAGGCCAAGAGGCAGGGGGCGCTGATCTCTTATCCACGCACGCAGAGGGAGAAAGGGAAGGGTTCTGCTGCTGATGAATTTTAGAGATGGCAAATTTGAGGGCAATGATTATGGGAGATAATTTAGAGTAGGGGAATTTGGAGTGGTTTGTAGTAGCAACAAATTTGGCTAATCATTTCTGCTAATTTGGATCTTTTTGTGAGATTTGAAAGTTGATGGGATGAATGGATGGGGGAACTGAGCATGTGAAGGAGATGGCCTACTTGGGGTTTCCTCTTTTTTTTTTTGTATTTTGTATTTGGTATTTGAATAGATGAGGTTGTAAAGTGAGGTGGGGGTAAGATTTGAGAAAGGGATAGATTTTGAAGAGAAGATAAGAGACCATAACTAAATAAATGTCATACAAAAAAGGTTTTGTGTTGAATTTCACACCCAAATTCACAAAGAAATTTTCCATGAGAAAATACTCAAATTTAATTCATTAATTCTTCATTTCTACCAATAATACAATTTTATGCCTTTAAATAGGCTTACAACCTAGTTGACTTTCTCCACATAATCGATGTGGGACTAAAAAAAAAAGACAACTAGAGTTTATAAAAATAAAAGTAATAAATAATACAAACTCCAATAAGACTAAGTAGATCCCATTGCACCGCTGGATGTCCACATCGTTCTCCCTAGGGAGAGAAAACTCGACTCCGTCGAGTTTTGTGTAGAAAGCTCTTCTCAAGCTCTAAAACATCTGTGTCTACCTGCTGCAACTCACCACTCAATAGGTAATAATCATTTTCAAAAAATTATATATCATTAGAATACACCAGATAATCTAATCATTTAAAGTTTTATCAAATTTCACTACGGTATTGGGTTAAATACATAGGAGTAGACTCAATGTGGGGACTCTTTAAAAATGGCTCAGGGAAGACTTACAATCAGTGAGTTGGTCAGGTTAAGATCAAATACTTGTAGTCCATTAAATACCCAACATTGAAAATATGACTAATTTCAAAATCTTCAAAAGATATATAACATGAGCACTTCAATTTGAATTCTACAAGATTTTATAAAATCTGATACTACAGCATGCAAATCATTCACAGTTCCTGGGAAAACTATTTCGGATGAATCCGATCCATCATAAGTTGTAAACACTAAAAGTTTCAAATAACTTCCTGATAAAGCTCATAAATTATAACTAGCGTTACTTTGTTCAAATATATCACTGATTTTTCATGTATAGTGAACTGTAGTAGATAGAGCTTAGCTTGTGCCTAACATATACCAAGGATTTTTCTGGAATATCTAGTAATCTTGACTCGCTATTGGAGACTGAAAGTTTTAGGCACCTGAGTTATCGTATCAACAATCTTATCAACCCCGTATCAAAATAAATTATCAGGGATACCATCCTAGATAAACGTGACAGATTACCTGTTATATTAACAATAAGAACAAAAGGTATCCTAACAGGTAAAATGTGATGAAATGCAACCCTTTGTTTAACCTTAAGGGAGAAAAAGTTGATAATCTGAATAATGCTAGATTCTCTCATAATAATATTCATTGAGTTGTCGGGCATAACTGAACCATAGATGGTAACATCCTTGCTCTGACCCACATTCTTTGTCGTTATATAGTTTCAAAATTTATCCTCATAAACATGGGTGTTTATTGGGACAAGGCATTGTTACTTGTTCTTTACTGACAGCTCATCAACTTTCTCTTTAAGTTCAATAGGTGTGATATGATCCACCTTATGGTGTGGCAAGTCGGGAAGACTAGTTCTTGAGACTAACTCAATAACGTGTTAGGTATCACGCGTCGGTGGTAGCTTGGACATGGGTCTTTAGAGAGGACATTGATAAGCTACGTGATCACAGGAAAGGGTGTCGACAATAGAGGAGGAAGAGATTGACGACCAGAGTAGATAATGACAGTAGAAGACCACAGTAAAGGAAGCGGAGAAAGTGGTGTCGATAGTAGAACTGGAGAAGGGAAAAAGCGGATGACAGTTGCAGTATCAACAAAAGGAACAATAGCCTCGACAGCCGGGGAAGCAACACTAAATTCCTTAATCACATGAGTGACTTTTGGAGAGATAATGCTATCAAGCTCAGTGGCTTCAATGAAAACTCTGTCAATGATGGCAATCTTTAATGAGGTTGGACAGTTGACAACTACATGCTCATAACCTTAACATTTGTAACACTTATTGTAAGACTAAGTGTGGAGAAGTCCCTTTCGGTGTTATTACCCTTAGCATTACTTTCAACACTTTTATCGTTGGTGTCCACCCTGTATACTGGTCTTTGTATATGAATTTGGTGTGGATGCTGATAGAAAGTCGACTTGAATATTAGGGCTTGGTGATTCTGACTCCTAAATACATGACTCAACTTGGAAACATCAAGTCTTGGACTAAAGCGTAAACCCTTTAAGCTCAGTAATTTCACGTTTACAAAGCTCATGTTCTAGGTCTATTCAAAGTCCATCACAAAATTAAGACTTGCATGTTATTCTGTTTGCCTAAGATATCATAACGATTGAGAAATTCGTCGATTTCATTAACATATTCCTTGGCAAATTTTTTGCTTTGAAAAATTTTGTGTCATCTGTCAAGATGTTTGTAGTAATATTGTTGAACATATTTACTCTTGAGTTCGTTCTTCATATAAGACCAAGTGTCTATTGGTTCTTACCACGAGATGCTCTCATTGATTTTAAATCGGTCCAGTATCTGCTAGCTTGTCTAGTCAGTTTTGTGATAGTGAACCTGGTTTTCTCAAATTCAGGAAATGGGTGCTGTGAGAAATACCTATGTTAGCCAATCCATAAAGATTTGAGGATCCGACTGACCAAAATAATCTATATGACTATCAAACATTGGAACATCTGTAGTCGAGATGTGAAACTTCCTATTTGCCATTTTTTTGTTAAATTATTTTTTTTACACAAAAGAAAACAAAACAAAATTTTCTAATAAATGCCTAAAACAAAAAATCAATTTTTTTAAAAATATTTTATGCAAAGAAAAATATGAAATTTTTAATAACCATATGATGATGAAAGTTTTCCTACTTAAACCATGCTCTGATACTAAACTGATGTGAAACGAGGACCTTCTGATTTGGTTGATCAGTAATAGACTCGAAATTCACAACTTTTCACCAAAAATACGATCTTTAGTCGGAATTATTTAAACTACTAATGTCACACGATGAGTTTTTAATTTGTTAGTATAGTTTAGATACATCTAGTCTCAAGAAATCCAACACAATACTCAATTAATTGAACAATCTAATTTTCAATATCAAAATTAATAGATCACAAGCACTCAACAAATTCTCATACACTCACGATTATAGTGGACAACAGATTAACATGATAAAGTTTAGATAATAAATGATATGACATAGTCCAAATAATAATCCGTTGGATGAAAATATATTTTACCTATTAAGAAGCCCGTTCTCAGGTATCCACTGCTTCATTGGACCTTATCCTATTGAATTATTGCTGAAGTTGTTCTTGTTTTTAGTTGTCGTCTGCAGGTGGACATGCACTGAGACTTGTGCAAGTAACTTTGTTTGCTTTGCTGTTAGTGCACTTGGAACTTGCACATGTGACTTATTTGTTGGCTTTGCTTTTTGGACTCACGCAGGGATTGCAACATAGCTGGACTCACGTACAAACATGGGTATTGTTTGCGTGAGGAAAGTGGAACACGACCTTGACATGTTGTTGTTGGAGATGATCAGAAGCACGGTGAGCAGAAGGCAGAGGAGGCTTGCTGTTGGCTCCTTTGTGATGTAGGTAAAGGAGAGGGGAGCTTGGTGAAGAACGCCAGGAGGCAGGGGAACTGATCTCTTATCCACACACACAGAGGAAGAGAGGGAAGGATTCTGCTGCTGATGAATTTTAGAGAGGAAGATGGAGAATTTGATGGCGGTGACTGTGGGAGAGAATTTAGAGGAGAGGGGGAATTTGAAGTGGTTGTAGTAACAACAAATTTGGCTAATCACTTCTATTAATTTGGATCTTGTGGTGGGATTTGAGAGCTGATGGGATGAATGAGTCTGGGAGCTGAACGTGTGAAGGAGACAACCTGCTTGGGGTTTCCTGTTTTCTTTCTTTTTCTGTATTTTGTATTTGGTATTTGAATGGATGAGGTTGTAAAGTGAGATGGGGTAAGATTTGAGAAAGGGATAGATTTTGAAGAGAAAATAATAGAGAATAACTTAAATTAGTTTCACACCAAACAAAGTTTTGAATTGAATTTCACACCCAGATTCATAAAGAGATTTTCCTTGAGAAAATACTCAAACTTCATTCAATAATTCTTCATTTCTTCCAATAAAATTTCATGCCTTTAAATAAGATTACAACCCAGATAACTTTCTTCACATAACCTAAGTGGGAATAAAAAAAGAATAAAACAAAAGACATCTAGAGTTTATAAAAATAAAAGCAATAAATAATACTAATTCTAATAAGACTAAGTAGATCCCATGGCACCGGCTGGATGCCCGCATCAGTCATTTTTCAAATATTCTGAAGCTGCTAAATTTTCTGTAACTGCACTACCCTTTAGGTAGTACAAATTGTTGGGTTGAATGCCTTTCAGAACTATCAATGAGCCACTAGATATCTTGAGAATGTCTTCTTCAAGAGCCCCACTTAGGCCTGCGCTTCTAAAGCTCCAACTGAAATCAAATTCTACTACAACTGAGGTATATACCTCACATCTTTCAGCTCTCTTATCATCCCATCAAACAATTTGATGCAAAATGTACCTATCTTTTCAATCTAGCATGTATGTCCATTGTCAGACGTCACCGAGCCTGTATCTAGTTTTTTAAAACTAGCAAATCCACTCAGATTCCTCTGGACAGCAACCAATAGGGTGATAGAAAGTGAATAACCGGATGAGTCAGAATTATTACCATGCGTCTGTGCGATGTTGGCCTCTGATTTAGACTCATTCTTCTTCGACTTGAGCTTTGAACAATCAATCTTCCAGTGTCCTTCTCTGCAGCAAGCACATTGGTTCTTCAAATCTTCATGCCCACCAGTTTTGAACTTTTCAAAATCTTTCCTGCCTTTCCAATGATTAGAACCCATCTCTCTTACAGTTATCACTTCTGTTGTTGTGTTAGTGGAAGAAGACTGCTTGTCCTTCCTCCCCACTTTGTGATTCACAAGAGCAGCCGACACATCACTATAGTTAAGTGATTATTTTCCATGATTAAAGTTAGAAAAAAGGTCTCATACCCTTTATCAGGAAGAGAATTTAAAAGAATCAATACCGAATCAATACCTTATCTTCTTCTTCGATTGCCACATCCACAGTAACTAGATCTGCAAGAAACTTCATGTAGTTATTCATGTGATTGATCGGGGCGGAACTAGCACTTAAAAAATGTGTATTTTATAAAATCAATGAAAAGCTCGTATGTGCTAATGTTCCCTCGATACTTCCGTTATAGCATTGGCTCAACGGGTCGAATCCACAGGGACGGGAGGCGATAGAAGTATTAACAGTCTCTATTCATGTCGTTATGTTAACGGTTCTTCTTTGTTAAAGAATGAAAAAGAAAATAAAAGAAAAGAAATTCAGAATGTGATAGGTAAGGAGAGATATGAAAGCGGCGATGTGAAAACAAAAGAGAAGTTTGGAAAACAAAATAGAAAAGAAGATGAAGCTTGTGGTAAAGAAATGAAAACAAAGATGAACAAAGAAACAAGATAAAAGAAAACTCATGGCTACTAACTACCAATTTCTCCACTAACCATGCTAACCTCTTAGTGATAGTTGCCTCACATGGATCCTTGGCCATCACTAGTCCTTGGCTTCAAGAGACGATACAAAGTATGGCAAATAAAATGGTTCTTACATTCAAACTTGCATCAAGAGCAAGCTAATACAAACATTAGATCATCAAAACCATTAGAAGTAAGAATGAAATAAGAGAGAGTTAGCTTGGTTAGCAAGTTAAATGTTAGAACCCATCATCATAAGCCATCAATGGCTCTTGCAAGAGCAAGGCCTTGTAGAGGCTATTAGATTCATGTGGATTATCAAGTAAGTGGTTAGATGGTTAGTGGTTAGTAGTTAGATTGCCATGAGAAGAAGAAGTTAGCTAAGCATCATGTAGAAGATGGAGAAGATTACAATGGAGAAGAAAGGAGGCACCTTTACATAGATTGTCACCATCTATTACTTCAATCCCTCTCTATCTCTCTCTGAATCTCTCAGCCCTACTACAAGATCTAAAAAGAAATACAAATACAAAATACAAGAAATGAAGAACACCTACACTACACTACACTAAAACATAGAAACCCTAACCTAAAATCAAAAACTGCTTCGTTTTGGACCTCTGCAGGGGTATTTATAAGCGAAGGATGATTCTAGAAGACGAGATGGGCCCACGCGTCGAAAATAGACGCGTGGGCCCGGGGCAATTGCCGCGGATCCGCAGCAATACTAGGGAGTTAGCTTCCTGGTTTTGGTGCGGGGACGCGCGACACTTCGGGGGCCTTCTTGGTATATTCCATTTCGGGTAATTTTGTCCGTATTTTCGTCTGACGTGCGCAAGAGTCTAGGTTCGACATATCTTCTAAAAGATCCCTTGCTTAGCCTCTAAGATTTGCGGATTTAATTACCCAAAAATGGGTTTAATTAAGCTTTTATTACTCTTTTGCCCTTAAACTCCTGATTTATTTGGAAGAGGAACCAAGACACGGTTTAGACCGACATTTTATTCATAAATCGGTAGGAAAATGCGATATAATAATGCAGAATTGTAGACTAATCACACCCCCACACTTATCTTTTGCTCGTCCCGAGCAAAACAAGAAAAGAAAAACTATACTACAAAGGTTATTACACCACTTTCGCAGGTGACGCGATTGCACTAAGCGTGTGCAACAAGCCGTTAAACCTCTAGGTTACCCTAGAGGAGGAGTTTTGTCTCCTGAGGGTTTTCAGCAGATTGCACCCATAAAATTCATAAAGAAAGAAGACAAATGTTAGTATTTTGAAAACACTTTTTGAAGGAGAGACAAGTTACGAAATATTTTTGCAAAAATATAAGCAATCTAAGGTCATAAGTCCACCAAAAATTATTCTTCCTTAAACTTAGTCTCTATACAAGATCTTGTCTTCAATTAAGGTAAGAATTCAAAATTGAATTAAATATTTTATCCTTCATAAAACCTTGATAATATGCACTTTGTGATAGTGAAGATTTTTGGGATTTCAACTCCAACCATCAAGCCATTTATTTATATATATATATATATATATATTTCTTTTTCTTCTTCTTCTTTTTTTCTTCCCTTAGTTTTCTTAGGATTTCTAGTTTACCCGGGTAGTGAGCCTTTAACCGATGACTCCCAGAACAGACGGTCCTAGGGCACCAGATGAGAAAACATCCCTCGGGCTTAAGGACTTGAGTAAACAAGGCTACAAAACTAAGGGTGATTATTTTTTCTTTTGACCACCGTTAGGCGTGAATAATCAAGCTTCTCGAGGCATAATTATCAGCTTAATAAGTGAATTTTTTTTCATTTATATATTTTTTCTTTTTATTTATTTTTGCTTTATGGCATTTTAGGTCTTTGTTTCTATCCCAAAAGTGTGTAAGTGTGAAGTGCATACTATCTAAGGCAAAAAATTCAAGATAAAACTATCTCTCCAATTTATCTTACTTAGCTATAATTTTAAGCAAGATCCATTATTTTGACTAGGTTTAAGATGTCATAATTAAGGCTTCCTTAATTTCTAAGATCATCTTAATTTTCTTAAAAATAGATCAAAACTTTGTCTCTTGTTTTAAAAAGTTTTTAAAGAAAGAGAAAATTCCTATACAAAGGGAAGATTTCTAAAAGTATCCTAAAGAAGTGTAAAAGAAAGAAAATTTAAAAACTCTATGTTAGTAAACCCTCCCCCACACTTATCTCATGCATTGTTCTCAATGCATCGTGATGTATGTATGCATGAAACAAATAGAGAGGGAAGGAAAATCACCTCAAGGTGGTGGTTCCGGTGGTGGTTTGATTGGTCCATGACATGCGGCCCAATCTAATGTGCGTGGAGTCCAGAGAAACCCACCAGAGACTTCTAAAATACAACCCACTAGAATGATGTATATATGTATGATTTTTATTAAGAATTTTACCCTATCTAATTTTCAAATTTTCAAAATAATTTCAGAGTCAAATTTATCAAGACCCTTGTCCCAAAATGGAATGATTGATTTAGACTCAGAAAGTATAGGAACTAATACCGACTCAGGAAAAGACTTAAGTCAAGTAAAGGTTCGGGAGTCGAGATTGGCTCAGGAAGTGGGTCCAAATCAAGAAGATGAAGCTCAAGTTCACATTCATTTCCCCATGATGGAATGTGACTTCTAAGATTGGTGATTTCAGTTCCAGAATGACAGGTATGGGAACCAAAACTGACTCTAAAATGTTGCTCAAGTTGGGTAACAAAACAGGAGTCAATATTGATTCAGGAATTTGAACTGGATCACAAATTTGAGAATCAAAGTCACATTCCACATTGAGTTCAATTCCATAAAAATGAGAACTTACCAATTTATCAATAGGACTTTCAAAAGTATGAAATTAGTCAAGTTCAATATGATGATCATAAAAGTGATTCAATTTCATAATGGACTGGCACTGGATCCAATATTGACTCGGGAAAAGGCCTGAATTCAGGTAAAAATACCTCAGTCAATATTGAATCAGGAAGTGAAATTAAATCACTAAGTTGAAGTCCAGGATCAGATTCATGCTCAAGTTCAATTTCAGGAAAAGGATAACTTGCCAAAATGTCAATGGGATTTGAAGTTTGGACAAGTTCAGATGGGTGTGCTGAAATTGATTCTTGATTTTCAAAATGACAAGAGTCCTGGGTCAGATCAATAGAGTTTGGGATAGCTGAACTGGTCAAAGGTTGATAAGATAGAGTTTCCTCATTCTTATAAATGCTAACCAATTGGCTCAATTGTGTTTCTAACTTATTGATAGACTTGGTAGAAGATTTTTAAAATTGTAGTGCGGACTCTTGCAAGACTTCTATACTTTTTTCTAGATGTGATGTATCTTCAAGTGGTTGTTCTAGAAAAGGAGTGTAGGAATCTTGGTTTCCAAAACAACAAGAGTCATGGGTCAAATTGATAGAGTTAGAGATATTTGAATTGGTTAAAGGTGGAGAAGAGAGAGTTTCTTCATTTTTATAAATGTTGACCAATTGACTTAATTGTGTTTCCAACCTATCAATAGACTGAGAAGAATATTTTTGAAATTGTAACGCAGACTCTTGCAAGATTTCTATACTCTTTTCTAGACTTGATTTTTCTGCAAGTGGATGTTCTAGAATGGGAGTATAAGAATCTTGGTTTTGAAAATTTTGTGAAGAATGTGAGTCTAAAATGTTTTGAGATTGAAACTTAGACTCACACAAGAGTTCCTTACTCATTTTCAGGGCAGATGTTTGTTCATTATGAGGAGGTGGAATTGAGTAAGACTCTTGAAAATATTGTGGAATTGGAGAGGCCAACATTTTCTGAAGTTGCTGCTCGGCCTCTTGTAGATTGGCTTCTATACTCTTTTCTAACTCGATTTTTCTTCAATGGGTTGGGCTAGAAAAGGAGTATAGGAAGCGAGATCGGGGAATGAATATTTTGAGATTTGTAGACAAGGTGGATACGGTGGACAAGGAAGTTGAAAATTTAACTCGGGGGAGGTGAATCCCCATTGACTCTGTGAAGAGTTGAAATTATTTTAGAAATTACAGTCATAAGATTGTGGGTATGGGTTGTATTGATTCGGATAAGTCCAACCCGGTGTATTTAGTTGGTTCATTGATTGGTCGCTAATGTTGCATATTTAGTATCATATTTTCATACTTATTCTTGAATAAAACTTTGCATTGTCTTAATTAATTGCTTAATTTATTTGCAGACCCATTCTTTAAGTAGATGAAGAGCAATGAGCCCAAAGCCCACCAAAATTCTGAATTAAATCAGAATTAATTCGCACTCAGTAAATCAGGGCAAAATCAAGAGGTTGAAAACTGGTTGAGAAGAATCCTCTCAGAATCAATCGGTTAAAGTCAAGAATCCAAGGCCATTTCGTCAGAATCCGGGACTCAAACTAAAAAACCAACTCCAGATAAAGTCAGAGGGAGAAATCAGGGCAACCCACCAACAGGGTGTGGCCACCTGGCCACACCGTGGCCGCGAAAACGCGGCCAAAGCCGCGTTTCCGCGGCAAGGTTGGGGAGTTAGGGGGAGCGTTTGTTCCCCCGATCTCCCCGGGATCTTCCTCGTGTGGGTTATGCCTATAAAAGGGCAGTCTTTGTGCTGAAAATGGGACGACCATGCAGAGATAGGATTTAGCCTAGTTTTCATTCTTTGTAGTTTAGGTTTTTCTTTTTTTTTATGTAATTTGTATGTAAGCTTAGGTTAGATGAAGATTCATGTAAGCAAGAGAGAGAGGCTGATGTTGAGAGTGACACCGATGTACCCTCCTCCTTTCTTCCATTGTTTCTGCAAGTAATAAAGGTAAATGTTTTTATTTTATGTTCATATTTCCTTTTATTTCCGTATTCCTCTTTCTACTTACCTCTTTTGTTTTTGATGAGCTTGCAAGTGAATCCAGAAGCAAAAGTATAACGATGTTGTGTGAGTGCCAACAATAGTTCATGAAGACGTTCTTCTCCTCAAGATCCGTATCACTTCATTCTTGCTCCGCTTGATGATATAATGCGAACAGGGACTGAGCTCGATCCTATGATCTATGCGTTGAACGCCTCCAAGCAAGGTAGAACATATAAGGGTTCCAGGTAAGTCATCAACCAAACTAGGTGAGTACTTCTTTCATCTTCTTTCTTCACTTTTTCATTTCTTAGTTTAGATCACCAACACCTACTTCCTTCATCACTCCTTTTCACTTCCTTGTAAATAATCATTTGTACATAGTCGCTTTCGCCGTTTTCTGATTTTTTTCCACCTTCTTCATCTATCGCTTTCTTTTTAACTTTAACCTTTAACTCTTCTTTCATTTTTATTTCTTAAAACAAAGAAGAACCTTCGTTTTTCTTCATAAAGATTTAAATACAAAAACCGTGAACGCTTCTATCGCAAAACTCTCCTTGTGGATCACGACCCGCATAGCCACTTGCTATAGCGGTAAGAATTGAGCACTTACACATCTTTATTTCTAAATCTAAAATTTTGTATTTTTTGTGCAGGTTGTGCCTCAATCAAATTTTGACGCCGTTGCCGGGGAGGGTAACGTTTTTATTGAAATCTGATTTTTATTGAAAATTTTTTAGAACTTAAACGAATTTTCTTCTCTGTTGCAGGCTATAGGGCAAGCAAAACAGGAATAAAGGATTGCAGAAATATATAAGTGGTCTTGGGCCTCTGTTCCAGAAAACAGAGACCAAGTACCCTCTGAATTGCCGCATTTTCTCGGCTTTTGTTACGTTTCCGCGGCAAGGAGGAGTTCACTACTAACTATCTTTTTGCAGGGCTGCTTGCTTTGCAAAATTTCAGTTTTCTGCAACTTTATTTTTTTATGCCATCACATAAGCCTGCTAATAAACCAACAGTAAAATACTAGTTGAAAAAGATAAAAAATTGATTAGACGTTTGCATTTTAGGCACGTGTCTTTTTAATTCATTTATTTTACTGTTGAAGAGTGCTGGAGCAAGGTACGTACGCATTGCATTCAGAATAGGACTCATTTCTTGGTTGATTTATATCGCTTTGAGTGAATCTTATATATCTTGTACACTTGCACAAACTTATCTTAAGGGCACTAACCCATAACAAGATAAGGTGGGGATTTAATCACCCTTCCTTAGCCCAAAAATCAGATTCCAAGCACTCACTAACCCAAGCCTAACTAAAAATGAGTAGACGTTGGCCCTAGGGACATCTCGGACTCAATTAGGAGATTATCCTAAGGGGAAAGGTGTTGGAATTTGACTCCTGCAAAATCAGTGTCGAGGAAAGGGATTAAGGGCCGAAAGCCCGAAGGTTGGTGGTTATTTAATTAAGGAACGTCTTTGACGGAAAACCTCCCACCAACCTTACCCTGACCTGGCTGATTAGCTTGTGGTCAAAGTCTACATTAGACCTCCCGTGGACAGTCTAATCAGTTAGGAGTCGTATAGGTCATAGGTCTACCCTAACTTAGTTAGAATTTTCTCTTTTTATTTGTTTGCTTATTTGTTTGTTTTTTCTTTCTTTTTTGTATTCTACTGTGTGATATGGCTTATAATAATAATTTTTCAACTTTAATAATAATCCATATTACACACCGAGTTCATTTTCGGATATTACCAACCTGGCATATCATGACTTTAACCAACCTAGTGTGCCGGATTGGTCTTATCCGAATCAATATAACCCATGCCCCCAATCTAATAACTATAATTTCCATAATAATTTCAACTCTTCACCGAGTCAGTGGGGATTCACCTCCTGCGAGCATAATTTTCAACTAACTTGTCCCCCTTATCCACCTAGTCCATAATATCCCCAAGAGTCATACTCAGTTCCACCAGTCTAAAATAGAAAACCATCAATTTTGGAAAGGAGTATGCGTGAGTCCAAACAACAATCACAAAATCTGATAGACTCACAATTTCACTACCACTTCCAAGACAAAACTTCATCTTTTCATCAAAACAATGAATCCATCAACTATGAAAAGATGCTTGAAGCCATGACTCATGCTCAAAATGCTCGAAATTGTGACATAGATATGATGGTTGAATCTCTACGTTCTCACTGTTTGACCAGTTCTGATGTCACTAACCATTCTGTTAGAGCCGAAGAGTCATGTAGTTTTAGAAATCAAGGTTCCATTTCAGAACAGTCATTTGAACTTGCCCAAACTCCAAATAATATTGATAGTTTGGCAGGTTATCCCTTGCCTGAAATCGAACTTGAAAATGAATATGATCATGAACCCCAACTTAGTGATTCAATTCTTCTTCCTGATTCAATAATGACTCCGGTATCTTCACCTGACTTCAATCTTTTCCCGGAGTCAACATTGGATCCTGTACCAATTCATAATGAAATTGAATCACCCATCTTTGAGGATCATATTGAACTTGACCAATTATACACTTTTGAGGATCCTATTGACAAATTGACAAGTTCTCATTTTTATGATATTGAACTCAATAAGATATGTGACCTAGATTCTCAAATCTGTGATCCAGTTCACCTTTCTGAATCAATATTGACTCCTGTTTTGTTACCAAACTTGAGTAATATTTTAGAGTCAGTTTTGATTCCCCCACCTATCATTCTTGAACTTGAATCACCAATATTAAGTCACATCCCATTGTTTGAAAATACATGTGGACTTGAGTTTCAACTTCTTGACTTGGACCCGCTTCTTGAACCAATCTCGACTCCTGAACCTTTACTTGACTTAAGTCACTTTCCTGAGTCAATATTAGTTCCTGTACTTCCTGAGTCCAAGTCAATCATTCTATCTTTTCATACTCCATTCTGGGACGAGGTGGTTGACAAATTTGACTCCAAAATTAGTTATGAAATTTGAAAATTAGATGGGGTTAAATTTTAAATAAAAATTCTTATGGATTTATCTTTTTAATGGGATATATTAAAGATATTTCTGGTGGGTTCCTCCAAATCCCACGAAAAGTCGATTGGGCCGCGTTTCGTGGACCAATCAGACCACCACCGGAACCACCACCTTAAGGTAACACTTTCCTTCCCTTTCTTCTTTTTCATGCATCTATGCATTAATTCATACATTGAGGACAATGCATGAGATAGGTGTGGGGGAGGGTCTAACATAACTTAGGTTTCTTTTTATTAAAAACTTTTTGAAAATAGAAATAATATTTTGACATATTTTTTGTAAGAAATTAAGTTAATTTTAAGGAATAGGAAAATCTAAATTAGGATTTCTTATACTTGGTCAAAATAAGATTATTTGTTTGATTTTTAGGGTTAGGAAGATAATTTGTCAAAGTAATTTAGTCTTGATCTTTACCTTGATGAAGTATGCACACCTCATACACTTACACACTTAGGGTTCAAAAACAATGATTCTTATGCCTTATAAAAAAAAATATATAAAAAAAACAATTATTGATTAGCTAGGTGTTTTGGCCTAAGCAAGCCTTAGTATTTATGCGAAAGATAATTAGATAAGTTTGAAAAAAAAAGAAAAAAAGAGATAAACAAATCTAATTATTGATTAGCTAGGTGCTTTGGCCTAAGCAAGCCTTAGTATTTAAGCGAAAGATGATTAGATAAGTTTGAGAAAAAATTTCCTCTGATTAAGCTGGGTATTTGTGCCTAATTAAGCATAAGTATTCACGCCTAAAAGTGGTTCATATAATAAAATCCTTAGTTTTGTGGCCTTATTTGCTCGAGTCCTGAAGTCCTTGGGGTGTTTTCTCACCCGGTGCCCTAAGACCGTTTGGTTTGGGAGTCATCGATTAAAGGCTCGTTACATGGGCAGATTAGAAAGCCTAATAAAACTAAAGTATAATACCACCAAATATATATATATATATATATATATATATATATATATATATATATATATATATATATATAAGGTATAAGAGTTAGAGTTAATGAACTCTTAGTCAAAATTTTCACAGTCACAAGTACATATGACTTAGGGTAAAATAATAGATTAGATGAGAAGCATAATTTGACTCCTTACTTAAATTGATAACAAATTTTTGAATAGAGACTAAGTTTAGGAATGAAAAATTCAGTTTTCCTTTAACTTATAGATTGCTTAGATCTTACAATTATATTTCAAATATTTTTCCCTTTCAAAATGCTTTTCGAAAATACTAACTCTTTATTTCCCTTTCTTTATGGATTTTGTGGGTGTAATCCGCTGAAAACCCTCACGAGACAACACTCGTCCTCTAGGGGAAACCTAGAGGTTTAACGGCTTGTTGCACATGCTCAGTGCAATCGCGTGATCTTCGAAAGTGGTCTAATAATCTCTAGTATAGTTTAGTTGTTTTGCTCGAGGACGAGCAAAAGATAGGTATGGGGGTGTGATTGGTCGCTAATGTTGCATATTTAGTATCATATTTCCATACTTATTCTTGAATAAAACTTTGCATTGTCTTAATTAATTGCTTAATTTATTTGCAGGCTCATTCTTTAAGGAGATGAAGAGAAATGAGTCCAAAGCCCACCAAAATTCTGAATTAAATCAGAATTAATTCGCACTCAGTAAATCAGGGCAAAATCAAGAGGTTGAAAATCGGTTGAGAAGAATCCTCTCAGAATCGATCGGTTAAAGCCAAGAATCCAAGGCCATTTCGTCAGAATCCGGGACTCAAACTGAAAAACTAACTCCAGATAAAGTCAGAGGGCGAAACTAGGGCAACCCACCAACAGGGTGTGGCCACCTGGCCACACCCTGGCCGCGTTTCCGCGACCAAAGCCGCGTTTCCGCGGCAAGGTTGGGGAGTTAGGGGGAGCGTTTGCTCCCCCGATCTCCCCGGATCTTCCTCGTGTGGGTTATGCCTATAAAAGGGCAGTCTTTGTGCTGAAAATGGGACGACCATGCAGAGATAGGATTTAGCCTACTTTTCATTCTTTATAGTTTAGGTTTTTCTTTTCTTTTTATGTAATTTGTATGTAAGCTTAGGTTAGATGAAGATTCATGTAAGTAAGAGAGAGAGGCTGATGTTGAGAGTGACACCGATGTACCCTCCTCTTTTCTTCCATTGTTTCTGCAAGTAATAAAGGTAAATGTTTTGTTTTATGTTCATATTTCCTTTTGTTTCCGTATTCCTCTTCTACTTTACCTCTTTTGTTTTTGATGAACTTGCAAGTGAATCCAGAAGCATAAGTATAACGATGTTGTGTGAGTGCCAACGATAGTTCATGAAGACGTTCTCCTCCTCAAGATCTGTATCACTTCATTCTTGTTCCGCTTGATGATATAATGCGAACAGGGACTGAGCTCGATCCTATGATCTATGCGTTGAACGCCTCCAAGCAAGGTAGAACATACAAGGGTTCCAGGTAAGTCATCAACCAAACTAGGTGAGTACTTCTTTCATCTTCTTTCTTCACTTTTTCATTTCTTAGTTTAGATCACCAACACCCACTTCCTTCATCACTCCTTTTCACTTCCTTGTAAATAATCATTTGTACATAGTCACTTTCGCCGTTTTCTGATTTTTTCCACCTTCTTCATCTATCGCTTTCATTTTAACTTTAACCTTTAACTCTTCTTTCATTTTTATTTCTTAAAACAAAGAAGAACCTTCGTTTTTCTTCATAAAGATTTCAATACAAAAACCGTGAACGCTTCTATCGCAAAACCCTCCTTGTGGATCACGACCCGCATAGCCACTTGCTATAGCGGTAAGAATTGAGCACTTACACATCTTTATTTCTAAATCTAAAATTCTGTATTTTTTGTGCAGGTTGTGCATCAATCATTCATATTGTAAAAGGCCGGGTTGGAATTATCTGAATCAAATAGAGTTAGTGTGAAATATGGATTCATATTCGGATTGAAAGAATTGTTATTGTTGAATTTCATTTCACAAACAATCACAAATAAAAAAGAAAAATCGAACAACAAACAAAAAGAAAAGAAAAAATCAAAACCAAGCATATATTAAGGTTGACTTAGACCTAGACGACTCCTAACTGGTCGATTACCCGGGGGAGGTTGTTGCTCGAATCCGACCACAAGATAATCGGCCAGGTAGGGGCAAATACGGTGGGAGGTATCCGTGCGTAAGCAACGGGCCTTAATTACGCCAAACCATAGTATATTCGAGGCGTAACCTCTTAATCCCTAACCTTAGACACCGATTTCACAAGATTAATATTCAAAACAAGTTTCACCCTCGGTCAATCTCTTAATGAGTCTGAGATGTCCCTAGGGGCCAACGTCTATCAATTTTTATTAGGGCTTGGGTTGTGTGAGTGGGGAGGTGATTTTTGGGCTAAGGAAGGGTGATGAAATCCCCACCTTGTCTTGTATGAGTTTTGCCCTTAATTTCAATTCGTGCAAGTGCGCAATATAGACAAGAATATAACACAAAGTGATAAATCACCCACGTGTTTGTCCTATGCTATATGCAATGCCATATGTATACCTCAATCCAGATCACAACAGAACAAAATACAGTATATTGGAATTGAATTGACACGTACCTAAATGCAAATGTCTAAACCGTTTTAAAAGCGTCCAAAATACCGTATTTTAGTTCTTTAGTTTATTGCGGTGTTTAGGCAATCAAAGCAGGAAAGTAATAATATAGATCCACTAGCTATTACAATGAACACATCCCAGCACAACAAGATACA
This sequence comes from Agave tequilana, assembly GCA_038442645.1. NCBI lineage: Eukaryota > Viridiplantae > Streptophyta > Magnoliopsida > Asparagales > Asparagaceae > Agave > Agave tequilana. The sequence goes on from JAVJIF010005117.1 coordinate 192,512, forward strand.
TAATGATCACAAAATAGCCGCGTTGGCGCGGCAAATGTCGCGTTTGCGCGGCTTTTCTTTAGAAGCTGGGGCCCTGCTTTCAAGAGCAGGAAGATGCAAAGCTAGTTTATGTTCTGCAATGTTAAGATCCTGTAAAGAATGTCCTGCACACCAAAACAGAGAAGAAAATGTTAACAAAACGTGAAATCAAAACCATTCCCGTTCCCCGGCAATGGCGCCAAAATTTGATCAGGGCGGAACTGGCACTCAAAAATGTGTGTTTTGTAAAATTAATGAAAAGCTCGTATGTGCTAATGTTCCCTCGATACTTCCGTTATAGCATTGGCTCAACGGGTCGAATTCACAGGGATGGGAGGCGATAGAAGCATTAACAGTCTCTATTCACGTCGTTATGTTAACAGTTCTTCTTTGTTAAAGAATGAAAAAGAAAATAAAGAAAAGAAATCCAGAATGTGATAGGCGAGGAGAGCGATGAAAGCGACGATGTGAAAACAAAAGAGAAGTTTGGAAAATAAAATAGAAAAGAAGATGAAGCTTGTGGTAAAGAAATGAAAACAAAGATGGTCAAAGAAACAAGAAAAAAGAAAACTCATGGCTACTAACTACCAATTGCTCCACTAACCATGCTAACCTCTTAGTGATAGTTGCCTCACATGGATCCTTGGCCATCACTAGTCCTTGGCTTCAAGAGACGATACAAAGCATGGCAAATAAAATGGTTCTTCACATTCAAACTTGCATCAAGAGCAAGCTAATACAAACATTAGATCATCAAAATCATTATAAGTAAGCATGAAATAAGAGAGAGTTAGCTTGGTTAGCAAGTTAGCAAGTTAAATGTTAGAACCCATCATCATGAGCCATCAATGGCTTTTGCAAGAGCAAAGCCTTATAGAGGCTATTAGATTCATATGAATTATCAAGTAAGTGGTTAGATGGTTAGTGGTTAGTAGTTAGATTGCCATGAGAAGAAGAAGTTAGCTAAGCATCATGTAGAAGATGGAGAAGATTACAATGGAGAAGAAAGGAGGCACCTTTACATAGATTGTCACCATCTATTACATCAATCCCTCTCTATCTCTCTCTGAATCTCTCAGCCCTACTATAAGATTTAAAAACGAAATACAAATACAAAATACAAGAAATGAAGAACACCTACACTACAATAAAACATAGAAACCCTAGCCTAAAATCAAAAACTGCTTCGTTTTGGACCTCTGCAGGGGTATTTATAGGCGAAGGATGATTCTAGAAGACGAGACGGGCTCACACGTCGAAAATCGACGCGTTGGCCCGCGACAATACCAGGGAGTTAGCTCCCTGGTTTTGGTGCGGGGACGCGCGACACTTCGGGGGCCTTCTTGGTATATTCCATTTCAGGTATTTTTGTTCGTATTTTCGTCTGACGTGCGCAAGAGTCTAGGTTCGACGTATCTTCTAGAAGATCCCTTGCTTGGCCTCCAAGAATTACGGATTTAATTACCCAAAATGGTTTTAATTAAGCTCTTATTACTTTTTTGCCCTTAAACTCCTGATTTATCTGGAAGAGGAACCAAAACACGGTTTAGACCGACATTTTGTTCATAAATCGGTAGGAAAATGCGATATAATAATGTAAAATTGTAGACTAATCAGTGATCATCAATGGTGAGTCCTTTCTTCAACTGAAAGCGATAAAGCCTCCTCTTTAGATACAGTCTAGTCTCGATGCTCTTCGTCGGATACTTTTTTTTTAAGGATTTTCCAAATCTTCCTTGAGGAACTCTCATACATCACATGGTACTTGATGTCTTATGTCAAATAAGACCTAATGACGCCACACACCATCCGATTCATCTTGTCCCAATTTTTTCAAAAGTCTCCTCCTGCTTTCCTTCCAAACATAGAGCGTCTTCAAGATTTGATGCCGTCAGTGCATCCATAGCCTTACACCTCTACATCCCAAAATTTTTCATGCCATCAAACTTTACGACATCAATTTTCACCTTGGACTGATTAATCTCGGCCATATCTCCTCCAAAAAACTCCAAACACAATGCGGAAAACCAAATGAAAATAGATTCAAACTAGATAAAGATAGAACTTTTATCTTAAAGTGAAACCCTAGACGAGTTTTCAAAGTGATCTACTCCACCAAATCCGATCCCACGAGCAATCCAAAACGCTGTTCTGAGATTGACACATGTTCCCATGAACAGTCCCAACGCCGCTTTGAAATCGACACACGATCTCCACCGAACAGACCACGATGCTCTTAGAATCAACACATGATCCCATTGTTTTACATTGATTTGCAAAAGGGAAAACTTACAATAAAAGGGTTGAGGAGCTAAATTACAAGTATTCTTAAAAGATTACAAGTAGATCTCCTCAGAGATTCTGGAGAAGTGTGCCGATAGGAGTCTGGTCAGCGCGCGACCACTTTGTCCCTTTGACGATGCGAGCGATGAGATTCCCTTCTCGCCTGGTTCGGGGAATCAGAGAACAGAAGGTTGGTAGAACCTTCTTGCTACTTCTCAAAACCGCCTTCAATTAGGAATTCCTTCTCGCCTGGTTCTGGAGATTCCTTGAGAAGAAGGTATTAGGGTATCAGCACCCTAAATAGAGAAGCAATCCTCTAAAAGTCTCTGAATTCAAGAGCGCACGGTGCGTCGTGAAGAAGCCTCTGCTTGTGGAGTCCTCTTGTGTGTGTCGTCTCAGAAAAGCTCTCTCTCTCTCCTTGTACCCCTGGTGGGCTATTTATAGGGAGAGCAAGGGTATAATCGTCCCTTGAAGATATGGAAACAGAGTGAATCAAATATGTTTGAATCTGGAAAGTAGCCTTGCTGCGAGGCTAAGATCAGCTTCTGCGAAGCTAGAAATGGCAGGTCGGTTGATCTTCTTGATCTGTTTTGATCCTTTCTATATTGTTGGAGGATTTCCCCTGATCTCCTTACTCATTTTAAGAGAGTCAAGAGATTGTGGCAATCAACTGCCGAATTTGATCTCCGATTTGTTCTTAATTGGATTTGATCTGATTAGATCTGATCTCGTTCGGAGATTTGATTGGTCAAAGGTTTGACCATAGCAGACCAATAGTGGCGCTGCCCGCCTTGAACTTACAGCGGAGCTGGAGGCAGTTTCTGGCGAAGTCTGAAAGAAACTCTTCGGCGGAGCTAGAAGTCGCCTGTGGCGAGGCTACCATATACTCTTTCTGCGCAGTTGTGTATGGCTTCAGGGCGGAGCTGACTTCCTCTGGCGAAGCTATGAGTTAGCTTCTTGGCGAGGCTTTGAATGGCTTCAAGGCGAAGTCGGGTAATCCTAGCCTCTCAAGCGAGGCTATCCCTTTGGGCTCATGTGATGCTAAGTGCTAGCATCTTTAGACCTGCTGAGGTCTGTTTAGAAACAATCCGGGTTCACTGTCTGCTTACTGGATTAGTGGAGTCCAAGTTGCTTCCCTGTCCCTCGGAGATGGGTGAAAACTGGTCTTCAGCTCGTCTGTCACTTGTCTTTTGTAAATGTCAACAAGTTTAGACATTGTTCGGACCAATAAGAATCTTGTCTTTTTTAAGTGTCAACAAGACCCCCTTCAAAGTTTTCGAAAGTCTGCAATGGATCAGGCTTCGAAATACTTTGAACTACTTTGATCGGTGGTATGTGAAGTACGAACGTCGCCATGGTGGTTGAGTTCAGCTTCGCTTTGAATCCTGCTTTGGAATGTAGATTCGTCGAGGAATCATATAGATTCGCGTCTGGTAGCTTCGCGGCTAGGTGGGTTCGCTCTGGAACATCTGTTACTTTCCCAAGGCCAATTGCTGTGGGCCGGTTACGAGAAGGATTACTTCTTCTCTCGCACTGATCGAGGGAGATATTCTCCCCTTGTGCATTTTCGAGGGAGGATATTCCCTTTCTTCAAGGCGCCATGAGTGCCTTTATGAGGGAGACGTTTCTTCCTTTGCACGGTTCCAAGGGAAACCGTCCCTTTTCTCAAGGCGCAAAAAATGCCTTAAATGCGCTCGTGCTTCCACGCTTGAGGCGGCAGCTGATTTAGGAAAAGATAGTGTGAAGTTATTACACAAGTATTTAATGAAATAAGAAAGGTTTAGAGTTAACCTCGGTGCTTTGATCACTCCACAAATGTATTTAATATGTTTAATGTATCCTTTCCAATCTCCGTTATAGCATGGGCTATACCGAGTCGATTCTCAGGGAGAGCTTGCGATGGAAGCGTTACGGTTGGTAGTGAAGATAGAAAACGAAGATTCTTCTTTGCTCAAAAGAATAAAGAATCGTTGGAAAAAGAAATAAAAGAATGGGTGGCTTTGTTCATGATGGAAAATGAAAAGAAATCAAAATCAAGATTGGATTTGTTATTAACACTAAAAGAAAAGAAAACTTTAGAAGACTTTGAAGGTGAAGAAAACCATGGCTAGCTAACCTTACTTCCTTACTAAAAACTTACTAAACTCCGTGATGATGAATGCGTGCCTCATGTTGATTCATCGACATAGATTTGTCTTGCGTGTTGGTCTAATTACTTTCCCACTTGGATGATAGGTGATCATTCTTGGACTTGTCTTGTAGCCTCATAGATGTCATTGGCCTACAAATTAGACTTTCAATAATGGAATCAAAAGAGCTACACTCAAGGGATGCTAAGGAAGAAGATACAACATTCATTAATGGAAGTAAAGAAGTTGTACAACAAATAGCATATTGGTGATCCATCTCCATGTTCCATCAAGGCACTTGTTCTAGACAAGGCTCTAAATGAGGCACACATGAATCATATAGAGAATTACAACAAGAACTTGCCAAGCAATGAAAGTAACCCATCGGAGAAGAGAAGACCATACAACTTGCAAGATTAAAGATAGCAATCACCCATGAGTTAATAGTTAGCAAGGTAAGTTGTTAGCTAGCCATGAGAAGAAAGAATTAGCTACTAGCCATTAGAAAAGCAAAACAAAGCATGAATAAAATTGCAAGTAAAGTAAAACTAGAAGTAAAGAAAGCAAGTAATACTAGAAAATGCTCAAGTAGAGAAGAAGAGAATGGATCAATCCTTGCTTCACAAGTTGTCACTCCTTGATGTACACAAGCTCTCTCTCTCTTACAACTCTCTTTTGCAGAATTTCTAGGGAGGAAGAAGAGGGAGACTAAAACCTAGAGAATACTAAAACAAAATACAAGACTTTCCCCTAATTTCTCCTCTCTTCTCTGTTCCGTCTTTGCTCGCAGGTCCAGGTGCAGTATTTATAGGCCTCAGAGAGAAGTCTCCAGAAGATGGACAGGTGGCAGGAATCTGGGGCTCAACGGCCCAGATCTTATCGCATAGGCGCGGCAAGGCTGAGGCCGTTGGGCAACAGATTCTAGTTACAAGTTTGTTACGAGGTTGTTATCCACGTGGCCTTCTAGAATCTTGAGCTGGCGCGTAGAATTCTCTAGATCCTGGATTCAAATTTGGGCTCTCTTTTTGGGCTTTGAATTAATCTCTTTTAATTATTGCTAATTAAAGAGATTTTGGGCCTTTTCTCCATTTGAGTGTGGACCTGCAAAAATATAGAGAAGATGAGTAAAAATTATATTTTTATTTGCAAAAATGCATGGGAATGATATGGTAAAATATGCAGAATTGTGTAACAATCACACCCCCACACTTATTCTTTTGCTCGTCCCAAGCAAAACAAAGAAAAAGAAAAAGAAAACTATACTACCAATTTATTACACCACTTTCGCAGGTAACGCGATTGCACTGAGCATGTGCAACAAGCCGTTAAACCTCTAGGTTACCTTAGAGGAGGAGTGTTGTCTCCTGAGGGTTTTCAGCGGATTACACCCATAAAATCCATAAAGAAAGAAGACAAATGTTAGTATTTTGAAAATGCATTTTGAAAGAGAGACATGTTTTCGAACTATTTTTGCAAAAATATAAGTGATCTTAGGTCATAAGTCCACCTATAATCATTCTTCCTCAAACTTAGTCTCTATGCAAGATCTTGTCTTCAATTAAGGTAAGAATTCAAAATTGGATTGAATATTTTATCTTTCATAAAACCTAGATAATATGCACACCGTGCTCAGTGAAAATTTCTGGGATTTCAACTCTAACCATCAAGCCATTTATTTATTTATATATATTTTTTTCTGCTTTTTTTCTTCCCTTAGTTTAGGCTTTCTAGTTTACCCTTGTAGCGAGCCTATAACCGATGACTCCCAAACCAGACGGTCTTAGGGCACCAGATGAAAACATCCCTCGGGTTTAAGGTCTCGAGTAAAAAAGGCCACAAAACTAAAGGGGATTATTTATTTCCTTTACCACCATTAGGCGTGAATAATCATGCTTCTTGAGGCACATTTATCCAGCTTAATTGGTGATGTTTTATTACATCTTTATTTTTCTTTCTTTCTTTTTTTTTCTGGCATTTTTGGTCTTTGTCTCCATCCCAAGAAATGTGTAAGTGTAAAGTGCATATTTATCTAAGGTAAAAATTCATGATAAAAATATCTCACCAATTTTACTTACTTAGCCTATAATTTCAAACAAGATCTATTATTTCAACTAGGTTTAAGATGTCATAATTAAGACTTTCTTAATTTCTAAGATACATCTTAATTTTCTTAAAAATAGATCAAAACTTTGTCTCTTATTTCAAAAAGTTTTTTTTTATTATATTTTTTTATTTCTAAAAGAAGTGTAAAAGAAAGAAAATCTAAAACTCTATGTTAGTAAACCCTCCCCCACACTTATTTCATGCACTGTCCTCAATGCATCGTGATATATGTATGCATGAAACAAATAGAGAGGGACGGAAAAAATTACCTTAAGGTGGTGGTTCCGGTGGCGGCCTGATTGGTCCACGAAACATGGCCCAATGAACTTTGCTTTGGGTTTTGAGGAACCCACCAGAAATATCATGAATATGACCCACTAAAAAGATAAATCCATGAAGGATCTTTATTAAGTATTCGACCCCATCTAATTTCCATTTTCCATAATTAATTTCGGAATCAAATTTGTCAACCATCTTGTCCCAGAATGGTGTATGAAATGATAGAACTGTTGACTTGGATTCAGGAAGGACAGGATTTAATACCGACTCAGGAAGGTGACTTAAGTCAAGTGATGGTTCAGGAGTCGAAATGATTTCAGGAATTAGGTCCAAGTCAAGAAATTGAAACTCCAGTCCACATGTATTGTCCAACAATGGAATGTGACCTAATATGGGTGTTATCTCTTTACTTCCAATATTAAGGAATTCTAACTCATCGCCATACAATTCTTCAAAACTAAGGTCAACATCTTCCGTTAGAATTGTACAATCAGTTTCAGAAGTAAAGAGATTGTGAGAATCTAGGTCACATTTCTCATGTAGTTCAATACCAAAGAATGGAGAACTTGCCAATTTGTCAATATTATCTTCAGAAGTGTAGAATTGGTCAAGTTCAATATGATCCTCAAAGATGGGTGATTCAACTTCATTATGAATTGGGACAGGATCCAATGTCGACTCCGGGAAAAGATTGAAGTCAGGTAAAGTTACCGGAGTCATTATTGAATCAGGAAAAAGAATTGAATCACTAAGTTGGGGTTCAAAATCATATTCATTGTCAAGTTCTATTTCAGGAAAAGGAAAACTTGCCAAAATGTCAATGGGATTTGAAGTTTGGACAAGTTCAGATGAGCGTGCTGAAATAGAATCTTGATTTCCAAAACTACATGATTCATCTGCTCTAACAGAATGGCTAGCGACACCAGATCTGGTCAAACGGTGAGAACGTAAAGATTCAACCGTCATATCTATGTCACGATTTCTAGCATTTTGAGCATGAGTCATGTCTTCAAGCATCTTTCCATAATTGATGAATTCATTGTTTTGATGAAAAGATGAAGTGTTGTCTTGGAAGTGATAGTGAATTGTGAGTCCATCAGATTTTGGGATTTGTGTTTGGACTCACGCATACTCATTTCCAAAATTGATGGTGCTTTATTTTGGATTGGTGGAATTGAGTATGTATCTTGAAAATATTGTGGACTGGGTGGAGAAGAAGGACAAGGTGGTTGGAAATTATGCTCGGGTAAGTGAATCCCCACTGACTCGGTGAAGAGTTGAAATTATTATGGAAATTATAGTTATTAGATGGGGGGTATGGGTCATATTGATTCAGATAAGGCCAACCCAGCGTATGTTGTTGGTGCATATTGTAAAACGCCGGGTTGGAATTATCCGAATAGAATGGAGTCTGTGTGAAATATGGATTATTATTAGGATGGAAAGAATTGTAATTGTTGAATGCCATATCACACAATGAAATACAAACAAAAAGAAACAAACAAATAAACAATCAAGAAAGAAAAAAAATTCTAACCTAAGTTAGGGTAGACCTATGACCTAGACGACTCCTAACTGATTAGACCGTCCACGGGAGGTTTAGTGTAGACTTTGACCACAAGCTAATCAGCCAGGAAAGGTCAAGGTTGTTGGGAGGTTTTCCGTCAGAGACGTTCCTTAATTAAGTAACCACCAACCTTCGGGCTTTCGGCCCTCAATCCCTTTCCTAGACACTGATTTTACAAGAGTCAATTTCCAACACTTTTCTCCCTTAGGATAATCTCCTAAATGAGTCCGAGATGTCCCTAGGGCCAACGTCTACTTTTTTTATTAAATTAGGCTTGGGTTAGTGCCCTTAAAATTGGATTGTGCAAGTGTACAAGATATATAACTAGGATACACTCAAAGCATGAAAATCAAGCAAGAGATGATTCCTAGTCTACATGCAATGCGAAACGTACCTTGCCTCCAGCACTCTTCAACAGTAAAAGTAAATGAATTGAAAAGACACGTGCCTAGAATGCAAATGTCTAATCAATTATTAACGTTTCAACCAATTTTTTATTGTTGTTTATTTAGCAGGAGTATAGTGAAGCATACAGGAAATTAAGTATTGCAGAAGCTGTATTTTGCAGAGCTGAAGACCCTGCAGAAAAATTGTTAGGAGTTCACTCCTCCTTGCCGCAGATCTGCGGCTTTTGCCGCGATTCTGCGGCAATTCAGAGGGATCCTGGTCTCTGCTTTCTAGAGCAGAGGCCTAGGTCCACTTATATGTCACTGCAATGCAAATTTTCCTGTTTCTTCAACCTGTAACCTGCAACAGAGAAGAAAATTCGTTTAGTTCTTCACTTTAAACCAAAAACCGTTGCTCTCCCCTGCAACGACGCCAAAAATTTGATTTGGGGAAAGATAGTGTGAAGTTATTACACAAGTATTCAATGAAAGAAGAAAGGTTTAGAGTTAACCTCGGTGCTTTGATCACTCCACAAATGTATTTAATATGTTTAATGTATCATTTCCAATCTCCGTTATAGCATGGGCTATACCGAGTCGATTCTCAGGGAGAGCTTGCGATGGAAGCGTTACGGTTGGTAGTGAAGATAGAAAACGAAGATTCTTCTTTGCTCAAAAGAATAAAGAATCGTTGGAAAAAGAAATAAAAGAATGGGTGGCTTTGTTCATGATGGAAAATGAAAGAAATCAAAATCAAGATTGGATTTGTTATTAACACTAAAGAAAAGAAAACTTTAGAAGACTTTGAAGGTGAAGAAAACCATGGCTAGCTAACCTTACTTCCTTGCTAAAAACTTACTAAACTCCGTGATGATGAATGCGTGCCTCATGTTGATTCATCGGCATAGATTTATCTTGCGTGTTGGTCTAATTACTTTCCCACTTGGATGACGGGTGATCATTCTTGGACTTGTCTTATAGCCTCATAGATGTCATTGGCCTACAAATTAGACTTTCAATAATGGAATCAAAAGAGCTACACTCAAGGAATGCTAAGGAAGAAGATACAACATTCATTAATGGAAGTAAAGAAGTTGTACAACAAATAGCATATTGGTGATCCATCTCTATGTTCCATCAAGGCACTTGTTCTAGACAAGGCTCTAAATGAGGCACACATGAATCATATGGAGAATTACAACAAGAACTTGCCAAGCAATGAAAGTAACCCATCGGAGAAGAGAAGACCATACAACTTGCAAGATTAAAGATAGCAATCACCCATGAGTTAGTAGTTAGCAAGGTAAGTTGTTAGCTAGCCATGAGAAGAAAGAATTAGCTACTAGCCATTAGAAAAGCAAAACAAAGCATGAATAAAATTGCAAGTAAAGTAAAACTAGAAGTAAAGAAAGCAAGTAATACTAGAAAATGCTCAAGTAGAGAAGAAGAGAATGGATCAATCCTTACTTCACAAGTTGTCACTCCTTGATGTACACAAGCTCTCTCTCTCTTACAACTCTCTTTTGCAGAATTTCTAGGGAGGAAGAAGAGGGAGACTAAAACCTAGAGAATACTAAAATAAAATACAAGACTTTCCCCTAATTTCTCCTCTCTTCTCTGTTCCGTCTTTGCTCGCAGGTCCAGGTGCAGTATTTATAGGCCTCAGAGAGAAGTCTCCAGAAGATGGACAGGTGGCAGGAATCTGGGGCTCAACGGCCCAGATCTTGCCGCATAGGCGCGGCAAGGCTGAGGCCGTTGGGCAACAGATTCTTGTTACAAGTTTGTTACGAGGTTGTTATCCACGTGGCCTTCTAGAATCTTGAGCTGGCGTGTAGAATTCTCTAGATCCTGGATTCAAATTTGGGCTCTCTTTTTGGGCTTTGAATTAATCTCTTTTAATTATTGCTAATTAAAGAGATTTTGGGCCTTTTCTCCATTTGAGTGTGGACCTGCAAAAATATAGAGAAGATGAGTAAAAATTATATTTTTATTTGCAAAAATGCATGGGAATGATATGGTAAAATATGCAGAATTGTGTAACAATCAGCAGCGCTCAGGCCATGGGGCCTATAAATAGGACACTTGAGGTCCTCTAAAGAGAAGTGATCTGCTCTTCTCCTCTTCTCTTGGTTGAGAGAGATACTCAGATCTCTGAAGTAGTGGGAATGCCCACTCTAGTCATTATCCGACCAAGGACCGGTAAGTCTCGATCATCCAGAGACTTTACCAATAAACTTTAGGGAGTTCATCTCCCTTAACTTAGCTTTAACGGCTGCTTCAGGGATTAGTTTCCCTTGTTCTTCATTTTGCTATTGGCTGATTGCATGTTAAGGATTTCAGTATAGCTTTCCAACGACGCTATCATCTTGACTTGATCAGAGAAAGATCACTGCATGTTAAGTCCGCTACACAGGCAGAACTTGGGACTTAGTTTCTTCAAAGTTGAGCCAGTCTTGCCATATAGGTGGGGCTAAGACTGTGTCCCACAGGATCAGTCTGACTCAGCCATATAGGCGAGGCTAGGACTTGGCGTTTGCTGAGCTAGCCCATCATTGTTGTGCAAGCGAGGCTTATCCTCTGCTTTAACTGAAATCGGATTGCTTCGCCTCAAAGAATTTGACTTAGCGTTTTTGCAGCTTCTCCGGTGTTTAACTGCTAACTTGTTTCAGTTTGCATTGCAGTGAGCTATGTTCGCCAATCTTGTGACTTGATGAAAGAAACCAGGAAATTTCCTCTTGCTTTTCCGGTTGAAGCTTTACTTTTAAGCAGGAGGAACAAATTGGGGTAGCCGATGTGTGTCCCAGAGGCTGTTGGCAGTCGCTTATCCGAGATGATCCACTTCGAGGCGAGGCTGGTAGCCGCTTATCCGAGATGATCCACTTCGGGAAAGCGGACGTCACCTGTAAGGTCGCGGATCTTCCCATTGCCAATTTTCATCAAAGAAGATCCAACCTGCTGGTGGCGATCAGTCCTTTGCCAATTTTGATTGCGGAAGGTTCAACTTCCTGGTGGCACAATCTGTCCCGGTGGTACCTTCTATCATTATGTGAAGGATTACGGCCTTGTACAGGAGGAAGGCATTTCGTGTTCAGTTGGTTTCGCTTGGAAGTAGATAAGACCACTTGTATGCCTCTTGAGCAAATGATTCTATTGTATGAAACACAATCTTGATGTAGTATCAATGTACCTTCCTTTTTAATCAATGAAAGTTCATTTTCTGCTCATCTGGTTTTTTGTTTGCCTTCATCTTGAACTTGGCTAGCGGAGCTAAACTCCATGCGGGGTTAAAGATAGGATCCTTTTTGAATCCAGAATAAGCTTTCAACGAAGCTAGCATATCTGCGAAGTTCGGCCTATGCCTTCAGCGAAGCTAAGGCAATCCTTCTGGCGAAGTCATTAATGTATTGTGCGAAGTCCGCATTTTAACTCGTGGTAAAGTTAGCCCTTAGTAGGGCTGAATTAGCGCTTCTCGGGAAGGCGCTTTAGGCGCCGTTTCAAATTAATTAGAAACGACAGCCTGTACTCTTTTCGAGGCGTCGTTTCAGGCGATCATCGGCCTATAAAAGCCCGGTCGGGCTGAGAGAGAAAATCATCATTTCTCTTTGAATTTTCCAGAGTACTTGACTCTTCTTCTTCTTTCTTTCCTCCTTATTCAAGAGTTCAAGAACTTCCGTAGTTCTTCAATGGCGCCCAAGAGACGAGCGGGAAAGAAGTGGTAACTTTTGCAGCGGAGGGTCCTTCTCCTCCTCCGGTCATCAAACGACCAATTGCCGGTAAGGGACTCCCCATTTTGATTAGAGACTGCCGTCTCTCTTTTAAAGCTGATGTTTGGCTATCTTTGGATGAATCCATAATGATCGAGCATGATCTGTTATTGTTAGGAAATCGATTTCCCTGCATTTCCCTTATTTTCTCGAACGGGAATTTCAGAACTGAAGAGTTCTTCTTTAAGCTTCTAGGCGAAGCTATCCCTTAGACTGTCTTCATCCTGTTGAACAACAGGATATGGATCTGTCCCTTCAATCATGGCCGCAAAGGATTAATAATAATGTTTGACCATAATGCCCTTTTGGCGAAGTTAGTCCTCAGGGCTGTGCCACCTTCTGCTTAAGCTTTTCGAAGCGAAGCTAACACTTGGACATTTTCTGTGAAATATGAATTTGACTGTAACTGCGAAGCTGTCACCTTGTTAGCTTCGTTCAGAGAGTGAGGCTATGCCTTGGTAAAACTTGTGTCTTTGTGTTCTCTTGGCTGATGAACTAATCATGATTCTTCTTTGCTTCTGCAGTGCACTACACTCCTGGACCTTCGAACAATCTATTTGGGATGACCAGGGGTTTGGACGGCAATATCAGCCTGCAATTCCAAGGGCAGGCTTCTCTGTTCAGTGAGCGGAGCTCTCTCGTTCGAGACACGCTTATTTATGATGGTGATCAATACACCACGAGGAGTATTTTGACTACAGCTCCCCTTGAAGATATTGACCGTCGAACTTATAGGAAGCCCGACTTCATGTTCAGGGATGCCGCACCAGATCCTGATCACCAACTACTGGCAGGAGAAGGGCAGCGGATTTTCCAGTTGGATGGTGAGAAGTTCTACCTTCCGTCCAACAAGCGTCATTTTTCTTTGTCTTCCTTCCAGTGTGCGACGCAGGCTTGGAAGATATCGTGGGAAGTGAGCCAGAGTACTGACTCTGTCTACATAGGGAAATTGATGCTTCAGTCTCCTGGTTAAGCAAGAGCGGAGCCTCCTTGTTGCATAATGGGTCTACATCCTGGAAATGTGTCGCGAGAGATCCCAGTGGGAGAAAATCCTGCAGTGGCGCTGACCTTTGGCAACCAATTCTGCAAGGTCAATGGGAACTACCCAGCCACTGACTTCAGGACTCCAGGCTGGATTCACCCTCTGAAGGCATGGTGGAGGGATTTAACTACATATATCCTCGCTCATTTCGAGGAGGATTTGGAGAGGCTGAACCTCCATGAGGCCGTCCGGGCGACCTGTCACGGTATTGAGATCAACGTGGCGTGCTTCTACGCCATCTTTGAATTGTATTGCCCGGCTTCAGGGACTTTCTTCACCCCTATTGGCGAATTGGGTATAGCCTTGCATGAGATGTGGGAAGTCTCTGCTTTGCCTTTTGGATCTCTTTCATATGAAGAATACTTCCCGTGCGAGGCAGAATTGGCACTTCTGGAGAAGCAGGAGTCCACTTTGTTTGAGACCTACAGGGAGTTAATGTGCCACTTGTACATTTGCTCCAGTATGCATGGGGGCAGCAAGGAACCTCCTGTAGCTTGAAGAGCTGGGGAGATTATTTGTTCCCAGATATGGAGAACACTCCTGAAGCGACTCACTGTGGAGTTACTGATGAAGACATCTTTAACCGGATGCAAAAGCACTTTCAAGGGGATCTAGATGTGAAGGAAGACGATGGTCCTTATGAGAAGGGTGATGTCCTTCGGAGTTTCCATCATCAAGCTCGCCGGCCGATGTCCCGGAAGGCACTATTGGCTGGTTTCTTAACATCTGGCTAAAGAGGTGCGTGGTGCCCTCTTCTTCGGGTGACGTCGTTCATCCGAATGTTTTGCTGCCCGCTATTCGTTTGGTCATGGTCGTCCTCTGGTGTAACACCCCGCTCCCGGAATACGTACTTAGTTGCGTATTCAGATTTTTCGATTTACTTCTTGTATTTGTTTTGTATTATGAATTAATTTTATGATCGGTTTGTCTTGGATCTGGATTCACGGACTCGGAGTCAGCCCTAGTCTGAACCGGGAACCCGATCCTAGAAAATTTCTCGTTTTGGTCTTTCTAGTATTCCGATTTGACCGGTTTTAGTTTTAAACATCATTTTCCAATATTTTAGATTTTCTATGATTTTCTGGAATTTTCCTGAATTAAGTTGTAAATCTTCAAAACCGGTGTCGACCAGTACCGCTGACCGATTCCCGAATTTTTAGTTTACAATTGGAAATGAATTTCTGAATTTCACTTTCACTTTACTTCTTAAAATCATATTTTATTCTTTAATACATTTTCTGGGGTTTTTCGGAATTTATCAAAATTCGGCCGACCCGGTGTAGAACGGTATCGGCGGTTGACTTCCTGATTTTTAATTTGAAAACGAGATTTTATTTCTGAAAACCGATTTCATATTATTCCTCAGGATGACGTTTTCTACCTCCGGTATTTTTTTGGATTTTTCTGGAACAGTCAATTTTTCGCGACCATATTATAACATTATTATTTTTATTCCAATCCATTCTTTTCTTTCTTTCTTTCCTTTTCTTTTCCTCCACTGATCCAGCCCACTCCCCTCCACGTGGGCCACATCCCATCACCACACCCCCTCTCTCATCAATTACTTTCCTCATCATCACCCCCCTTTTTTCTTTTCTTTTTCCTTTCTTTTTCTTTCCTTTCTTCTTCTCTTCTCCTCATTTTTCTTCCTTCTTCCTTTCTCCATGAGAGACCAGCAACCAACCGGCCACCACTGCCGGCGCCTCCGGCCACCACGACGCCGACGAGGAGACCCCAACTCCGGTGGCCATACCCCCCTTTTTCTCCATCTCCACCAACATCACCTCAATCTCCATCTTCTTCCTCCTCAAAGCCATCACCAACTCCACCTTCTTCTTCTTCATCATCTTCCTCAAATTAACCTTCACCACCACCATCTTCTCCACCACAACACCTATTCCTCCTCCTCCTCCTCTCATCCTCTTCAACAATTCCATCACCACCAAAATCATCATCTTCACAACCACCACCCCTTCACTACATCAAGGGCCGGCCACCTCCTTAGGATTGGGGGCCGAGCTCCTCTTCGTTGGAAATATCTCCGGTGATTATTCCGGTAATCGTTCACGATTATTCCGGTAATCATTCCGGTGGCAATTGCAAACTCGCATCTGCCAATTTTCCCGCATCTGCCTCCCGCATCTGCCTATTTTCCCGCGTCTGCCTATTTTCCCGCATCTGCCTCCCGCATCTGCCTATTTTCCCGCGTCTGCCTATTTTCCGCGTCTGCCTATTTTCCCGCATCTGCCTCCCGCATCTGCCTATTTTCCCGCGTCTGCCTATTTTCCCGCATCTGCCTCCCGCATCTGCCTATTTTCCCGCGTCTGCCTATTTTCCCGCATCTGCCTCCCGCATCTGCCTATTTTCCGCGTCTGCCTATTTTCCCGCATCTGCCTCCCGCATCTGCCTATTTTCCCGCGTCTGCCTATTTTCCCGCGTCTGCCCATTTTCCCGCATCTGCCTATTTTCCCGCATCTGCCTCCCGCATCTGCCTATTTTTCCGCATCTGCCTATATTTCCGCGTCTCCATTCTCTCTCCCTTTTCTCTCTCTACTTTTCTAACTCTTTCTCTCTCCTCTCCACTTTCTCCCTTTAAACATTTATATATTATTATATTTATGGCGCGTGCGCGAGTTCCATGGATTCCAGACTTTTCGGCTTTCCGGTGATTTAGGCGAGTGTTCTCGCTTTCGCCTCCATTTGGGTTTCCCCGCTTCGTCGGGTCGACATGTGTTTTACTCCATGTTTTCATGTATTATGTATTGGGCTGAGTCCCTGTATTTGTGTATGGCCGAGTGCCAATGTCTGGACATGTATTGCTCTGTGACGAATGCCTGTATTATGGTAGTTAATTCTTGTTCATGTGGTACTAACATTGCAGGTCTCTCAGCCTTAACCTCCGGTCACTCACTATCTCGAAAGGGAAGTGATTGGGACCGGCAGGTCTCTCCGTTCTTCAGCCTCCGGTCACTCACTATCTCGAAAGAGAAGTGATTAGGACCGTCAGGTTTCTCAGTGCAGCCTCCGGTCACTCACTATCTCGAAAGAGAGGTGATTGAGATCGTTAGGCCTCTCAGCCCTCAGCCTCCGGTCACTCACTATCTCGAAAGAGAGGTGATTGGGATCGTTAGGCCTCTCAGCCCTCAGCCTCCGGTCACTCACTATCTCGAAAGGGAAGTGATTGGGACCGTCAGGTCTTCGGCCCCGCCTGGTTGTCATGATCAGCGTTCAGTGCTCTACCACTTGATTCGTCTAGGCGAGATGCTGCCGGATTTTCTACTCGCACTTTAAGCCGAGTTGTCCCGGTAACCTTGCCAGACGCTCTAATGTTAAATACTGGTTGATGTCATGTCTCCAGCTTGCTCAGCTCCACTTGGTTGTGCTCAGCTACTGCTTTACTACATGACATTACTTCATACTTGTCATTTACATGCTACTATTTAACACATGTATATCACCTGACAACTGATTTGTTGTCACCTAACATCAGACATGTTACTACTTGGCAAAACCCCTTGTTATGGCATGACCTGCCACTGGATTATTATCAACCTCTGGACATGATTGGTCACCTGCTAATATCATCCTCCTGTCATGCTATCACTTGACACCCGGCATGATATACTTGACTCTCATGATTATCACGATAACGGGAATGATGACTTGACATCTTGATAGTACAAACTGTACTCCTGTTACACATGTGATACCTTCTAGTACGAACCAGTACTCCTGATATACATGTATTCCTGATAATCCTGACTTGCTCTTGCTCATTCCCGAAATCTGATAATCATCTAATAAACCATAAAACTGGACAACTTGCATGGGTTCGGGGGAAACTTGCGGCTATCAATATGTGTTCGTGTTTACAGTGGTACTAGGCATGTTGTGCAACTAAAACTTCCGGTCTGACCTGTGGGCCTCCAGGCGACCGAGGGGAGTGCTGGCTCCCTCCTTCTTGGTACCATCTTGATAAGGGCATTCCATAAGACCCTCCTGATCGCCTTGCGGCAGGTTCCGTCCACCAAGCAACGGAACAATCCTGGGCCGTGGTCCCGGGTATGTACGGGACCCACTGTAAACATAGTTCGTTGATACCCCCGCTGGTTTCCAATAACAACCTTGCTTTACTCAGATATGGATATATGTGTGCTGGGACGCTAGTTCACATATCTAGATATCAGGGTAAGACGAGTAATAATAATAAAAGATGCCAACTACGTACCTGTTATGCCTGTTATGTATTCTTGTTATGACCATTTGTTGTGCTGTTCTGTAACTCAGGTTGTACGCGCTTGGATTACGGTAACATGAGGTAAAGGTATATAGATGAGGGTTTCCTTATTTGGATTATTCCTTCGAGGTACTAATCTCATGGAGCCGTGACCTAATCCTGTACAATCGAATTGCCTGTATCGGACTTTACTTCGGATTTCCGGTTTTATGATTACTATATTATGCCTGCTTGCATCCTGCTTTACCACTCGTGTTCTATTCCACCAGTCTCCTGTTCTTATCTTATCATACCCTGAGTACTTCCTGTTTGATATTTATTTGCTCCTGCCTGCTTCTGCTCACGACACGGTTTTCAATGCATGATGATGATTCGGTTTTATCGATACACTTGTACTTATCTCAGCACGCCATCTGGCTTTGTATCACCACTCGCCTGGGGAGTTTCATCTGACTCCCCTGGATCCTCATGTCCAGGTCATGGAGCTTGGAGCATGTGGATTCCCCCAGTTGCTGATCAGAGTGGCGTAGCTGAAGCATGGATCCTCAGTAGACCGTCTGGAGCTCTTCCTTCCAGGCCCCCTGGGTGCCTCTCGAGTTTTCCTTTTGTAAACTCGCGAGTGCCTGTGTACTGTTCATACATGTACATCTCTTTGTAATCTCGTAATTGCGCATATCAGTGATGTAATATTTATGTAATATTGGATCACCTCTGGTGATAACTTTGTAATTGTACTCATATGTTGGAATGTATAATGCACCACTTGCTTCCGTACTCTGATTCTTGCCTGTACTGATGCTTAGCGTATATACGTGAGGGTATTTCTGACCTGCGTATATACGTCGCAGTAACGTCTCCGTACCCGCCGGATCGGGGCGTTACAGGGTGGTATCAGAGCCTAGGCTCTCACATCCTCAGTACGTCCAGATGGCAAATTAATGGTAAAGAAATTTGCAACTGGAATACAAGAGTCCTGGTTATACAATCCAACTACAAGTACAGATTTATCTATTTTCTTGATCATCCTTCCTTTGATTCCTAATCCCTCCTATCTTTCCCCTGTTTTGGTTTTTCGAAGCCTTTATACTAACTTAAGATATGGATATACTAGAAAGGTAGTGGCTGGTTCTGAATGAAACTATTATATGATCTCTTCGGCCAACTCTATGAAGTTCGGGTATTCTCAGAATGGATCTGCTATCGGGTTAACTTTCAGAAGGAGGTATCCGGATTTTCTGCGGTTATTCTTTGTTCTTGGCTATACCTTTCAGAGTGATCGATGCCTGGTTCGGAATTCTTAATTATCGGTCTTCTTTGTTTATGGTCAGTATTATTTGGCATCGTTTAAAGATTTATGCGGTAGGAAGTGCAGAAGATGTCTATATTCAGATTATTGTTCAGTCGACTTGGGAAGCCCTACCTGCAGTGGTTCATATCTTGATTGGTATAATTCCGCCCTTGTCCTCTTTGTGTTCAATTTACCCCTTATCGAAATTGCGAGGACGCAATTTTTTGTAAGGTGGATGGATTGTAACACCCCGCTCCGGAATACGTACTTAGTTGCGTATTCAGATTTTTCGATCGTATTTTTCGATTTACTTCTTGTATTTGTTTTGTATTATGAATTAATTTTATGATCGGTTTGTCTTGGATCTGGATTCACGGACTCGGAGTCAGCCCTAGTCTGAACCGGGAACCCGATCTAGAAAATTTTTCGTTTTGGTCTTTCTGGTATTCCGATTTGACCATTTTTAGTTTTAAACATCATTTTCCAATATTTTAGATTTTCTATGATTTTCTGGTTTTCCTGAATTAAGTTGTAAATCTTCAAAACCGGTGTCGACTAGTACCGCTGACCGATTCCCGGATTTTTAGTTTACAATTGGAAATGAATTTCTGAATTCCACTTTCACTTTACTTCTTAAAATCATATTTTATTCTTTAATACATTTTCTGGGGTTTTTCGGAATTTATCAAAATTCGGCCGACCCGGTGTAGACCGGTACCGGCGGTTGACTTCCGGATTTTTAATTTTAAAACGGGATTTTATTTCTGAAAATCGATTTCATATTAATCCTCAGGATGACGTTTTCTACCTCCGGGTATTTTTTTGGATTTTTCTGGAACAGTCGATTTTTCGCGACCATATTATAACATTATTATTTTATTCCAATCCATTCTTTTCTTTCTTTCTTTCCTTTTCTTTTCCTCCACTGATCCAACCCACTCCCTCCACGTGGGCCACATCCCATCACCACACCCCCTCTCTCATCAATCACTTTCCTCATCATCACCCCCTTTTTCCTTTTCTTTTCCTTTCTTTTTCTTTCCTTTCTTCTTCTCTTCTCCTCATTTTTCTTCCTTCTTCCTTTCTCCATGAGAGACCAGCAACCAACCGGCCACCACTGCCGGCGCCTCCGGCCACCATGATGCCGACGAGGAGACCCCAACTCCGGCGGCCATACCCCCTTTTCCTCCATCTCCACCAACATCACCTCAATCTCCATCTTCTTCCTCCTCAAAGCCATCACCAACTCCACCTTCTTCTTCTTCTTCATCTTCCTCAAATTAACCTTCACCACCACCATCTTCTCCACCACAACACCTATTCCTCCTCCTCCTCTCACCCTCTTCAACAATTCCATCGCCACCAAAATCATCATCTTCACAACCACCACCCCTTCACTACATCAAGGGCCGGCCACCTCCTTAGGATTGGGGGCCGAGCTCCTCTTTGTTGGAAATATCTCCTGTGATTATTCCGGTAATCGTTCACGATTATTCCGGTAATCATTCTGGTGGCAATTGCAAACTCGCATCTGCCTATTTTCCCGCGTCTGCCTCCCGCATCTGCCTATTTTCCCGCGTCTGCCTATTTTCCCGCGTCTGCCTCCCGCATCTGCCTATTTTCCCGCATCTGCCTATTTTCCCGCAACTGCCTCCCGCATCTGCCTATTTTCCCGCGTCTGCCTATTTTCCCGCATCTGCCTCCCGCATTTGCCTATTTT
The DNA here is from genome assembly GCA_038442645.1 of Agave tequilana. NCBI lineage: Eukaryota > Viridiplantae > Streptophyta > Magnoliopsida > Asparagales > Asparagaceae > Agave > Agave tequilana. The sequence goes on from JAVJIF010005117.1 coordinate 213,328, forward strand.
CCCACGTCTGCCTATTTTCCCGCGTCTGCCCATTTTCCCGCATCTGCCTCCCGCATCTGCCTATTTTCCCGCATCTGCCTCCCGCATCTGCCTCCCGCATCTGCCTATTTTTCCGCATCTGCCTATATTTCCGCGTCTCCATTCTCTCTCCCTTTTCTCTCTCTACTTTTCTAACTCTTTCTCTCTCCTCTCCACTTTCTCCCTCTAAACATTTATATATTATTATATTTATGGCGCGTGCGCGAGTTCCATGGATTCCAGACTTTTCGGCTTTCCGGTGATTTAGGCGAGTGTTCTCGCTCTCGCCTCCATTTGGGTTTCCCCGCTTCATCGGGTCGACATGTGTTTTACTCCATGTTTCATGTATTATGTATTGGGCTGAGTCCCTGTATTTGTGTATGGCCGAGTGCCAATGTCTGGACATGTATTGCTCTGTGACGAATGCCTGTATTATGATAGTTAATTCTTGTTCATGTGGTACTAACATTGCAGGTCTCTCAGCCTTAACCTCCGGTCACTCACTATCTCGAAAGGGAAGTGATTGGGACCGGCAGGTCTCTCCGTTCTTCAGCCTCCGGTCACTCACTATCTCGAAAGAGAAGTGATTGGGACCGTCAGGTTTCTCAGTGCAGCCTCCGGTCACTCACTATCTCGAAAGAGAGGTGATTGGGATCGTTAGGCCTCTCAGCCCTCAGCCTCCGGTCACTCACTATCTCGATAGAGAGGTGATTGGGATCGTTAGGCCTCTCAGCCCTCAGCCTCCGGTCACTCACTATCTCGAAAGAGAGGTGATTGGGATCGTTAGGCCTCTCAGCCCTCAGCCTCCGGTCACTCACTATCTCGAAAGGGAAGTGATTGGGACCGTCAGGTCTTCGCCCCGCCTGGTTGTCATGATCAGCGTTCAGTGCTTTACCACTTAATTCGTCTAGGCGAGATGCTGCCGGATTTTCTACTCGCACTTTAAGCCGAGTTGTCCTGGTAACCTTGCCAGACGCTCTAGTGTTAAATACTGGTTGCTGTCTATGTATCCAGCTTGCTCAGCTCCGCTTGGTTGTGCTCAGCTACTGCTTTACTACATGCCATTACTTCATACTTGTCATTTACATGCTACTATTTAACACATGTATATCACCTGACAACTGATTTGTTATCACCTAACATCAGACATGTTACTACTTGGCAAAACCCCTTGTTATGACATGACCTGCCACCGGATTATTATCAACCTCTTGACATGATTGGTCACCTGCTAAATATCATCCTCCTGTCATGCTATCACTTGACACCCGGCATGATATACTTGACTCTCATGATTATCACGATAACGGGAATGATGACTTGACATCTTGATAGTACAAACTGTACTCCTGTTACACATGTGATACCTTCTAGTACGAACCAGTACTCCTGATATACATGTATTCCTGATAATCCTGACTTGCTCTTGCTCATTCCCGAAATCTGATAATCATCTAATAAACCATAAAACTGGACAACTTGCATCGGTTCGGGGGAAACTTGCGGCTATCAATATGTGTTCGTGTTTACAGTGGTACTAGGCATGTTGTGCAACTAAAACTTCCGGTCTGACCTGTGGGCCTCCAGCGACCGAGGGGAGTGCTGGCTCCCTCCTTCTTGGTACCATCTTGATAAGGGCATTCCATAAGACCCTCCTGATCGCCTTGCGGCAGGTTCCGTCCACCAAGTAACGGAACAATCCTGGGCCGTGGTCCCGGGTATGTACGGGACCCACTGTAAACATAGTTTGTTGATACCTCTGCTGGTTTCCAATAACAACCTTGCTTTACTCAGATATGGATATATGTGTGCTGGGATGCTAGTTCACATATCTAGATATCAGGGTAAGACGAGTAATAATAATAAAAGATGCCAACTACGTATCCTGTTATGCCTGTTATGTATTCCTGTTATGACCATTTGTTGTGCTGTTCTGTAACTCAGGTTGTACGCGCTTGGATTACGGTAACATGAGGTAAAGGTATATAGATGAGGGTTTCCTTGTTTGGATTATTCCTTCGAGGTACTAATCTCATGGAGCCGTGACCTAATCCTGTACAATCGAATTGCCTGTATCGGACTTTACTTCGGATTTCCGGTTTTATGATTACTATATTATGTCTGCTTGCATCCTGCTTTACCACTCGTGTTCTATTCCACCAGTCTCCTGTTCTTATCTTATCATACCCTGAGTACTTCCTGTTTGATATTTATTTGCTCCTGCCTGCTTCTGCTCACGACACGGTTTTCAATGCATGATGATGATTCAGTTTTATCGATACACTTGTACTTATCTCAGCACGCCATCTGGCTTTGTATCACCACTCGCCTGGGGAGTTTCATCTGACTCCCCTGGATCCTCATGTCCAGGTCATGGAGCTTGGAGCGTGTGGATTCCCCCAGTTGCTGATCAGAGTGGTGTAGCTGAAGCATGGATCCTCAGTAGACCGTCTGGAGCTCTATCCTTCCAGGCCCCCCTGGGTGCCTCTCGAGTTTTCCTTTTGTAAACTCGCGAGTGCCTGTGTACTGTTCATACATGTACATCTCTTTATAATCTCGCAATTGCGCATATCAGTGATGTAATATTTATGTAATATTGGATCACCTCTGGTGATAACTTTGTAATTGTACTCATATGTTGGAATGTATAATGCACCACTTGCTTCCGTACTCTGATTCTTGCCTGTACTGATGCTTAGCGTATATACGTGAGGGTATTTCTGACCTGCGTATATACATCGCAGTAACGTCTCCGTACCCGCCGGATCGGGGCGTTACATCTGGGTCTTCTTCCGGCCATGGTGTGCTGCATCCAGAGAGGCCTTCGTGCATTAACGGAGGCTTTTTGCAGGCCACCAGCAATGAAGCGTGGGAAGGGGGCCACTTTGCCTCGCGATGGTCCTAATCCCAGGATAGGTCTGCCGTACACTTATTTAATGGCGTGGTTCGCCCTGCACTATCCCTCTTTGATTGAAGCTGGAGAGGACCCCCCGCAAGGTGTTCGAATGGCGCTTCTCCGCCGATTCGAAGGACGCTCGTGGCAGAAAACTTACGTGACTGAGGCTCGTAATTGGTACGTCGCTATGACGTCTATAGTCTCTTCCGCTGTTTTCCCCGTATTTGGGGTGCAGGCTATGAGGAAGAGTTCAAAGATGCGAGGGAGGGGCAGTCATCGCTGAGCCGGGGAATTTTTGAGTGGCTGGTCAGCATTCGGCCCTCATATTTATTATACCGAAGCGGGGATACCTGCTACTTGGAGCCTTATGTTCCAAGTCGATTTGCTCGACAGTTTGGATATGACCAACTGTACGTGGGCAACCCAAATCTCAATCTGGCTTTCATGGGGAGCCTTATTGATGAAGCCCGAGCCTGGCGATTCTTCATTGCACGCTGTACCGAGGCGCGGCTGCGTATGCCGTTGAGGACTCCTAACCTTCTAACGACCCTGAGCTTCTGCCAGTGGTATGCGACTTCCAACTCCACACCCCTCGATTCACTGTTAACAATTCTGGTGTGAAGTTAATTTCTCAGCGGCTGAAGCGGAAGGTCTCTGAGAAAAGGGAAGGTAAGAGGGTTCGCGTCCCGGGCATAGAAGAATTCGTTGCTGTCGATGACAGCGAAGTCTCGGATGCGAAAAGTCCTCGCTTCGAAGCGGAGACAGGTGCTGAGACTCCTGCAGCTGGTTCTGGTGTGATGGGGACAGTTCCCCCAAGACATGTAGAAGAAGTGGAGGAGGAAGGTTCTGATGCCCCTCTCAAGCGCGGACGGACAGGTGGATCTCGTAGGAAGCGGTGGTGAAGAAGCCCCATCACCAAGCTCCTACAATTGTCGTAGAGGGTGAATCCTCTGCAGTGTTTCCTCCTGTTGCCCCATTAGTAGTTGAACCGTCGGTTGCTGAACCAACTATTGGCGAAGTTGCTCCGGACTAAGGTAAGATCAGCTTCGTCTTTGTAATATATCTTCTATGTGTTCCGGACCGCTTATTATCTGCTTCGTGATGTAGGAGCTGAGGCGGTGACGAGCCCGAGAGCTGAGGCCGTCGGAGAACAAGGGAACATTATGATCCTCTGTTCGCTTACAACGAGGGTGATGAGGCCGGCTATTTTGCCGTCCCGGAGGAATCCGGAGGTGATGCAGCTGATGTTGGTCCTTCGGGCGCTGGGACTTTCAAGGAAGTCCTGTAGCGTCAAGCTCTTTTGGGTGGTCCACAGAAGATTCAGCAAGCGAAAGCGGGCCGGCCATTCGTGTTGATTCCGCAAAGGACTTTCCAATGGAGCCCGTAGAAACTGATGCGGCTGCCAAGATGTTTGAGGCGACATCATCCTTTGGTATTGTTCCGACCTTTTTGGCTTTTACTATTTATTATGTCTTGTCTAAACACAATTTTGTTGCAGATGTTCCGCCTCGGGGTGCGTCAACTTCAAGGGAACCAGACGATCTTCTCGAGAGGTCAAGGGGTGACATGAGCACTTTGACCGTGGCGGATGCTGCTGTGTTGGACGCGCTGTATGGTGACCTGCCCCCATATCGGCCTGAGCTAGCCGAAGGAACAGAGGTTGAAGGGGTGGTAGTCCGGAGGTGTCCTCACTCCCAACTATATCAACGAGTGAGGCGCCGTCAGTTGTGCAAGGTGCGGAGCTGAGAGTGATTACAAGACCTACTTCCCCAACCCTGGTGGTTGAGCCTGCTGTTCAGGAGATGATCACTAGTCCTACCTCAGCGGTGGCTAGTGTACTGGTTTCAATGAAGACTCCGCCGAGATCACCGATGACCTGTCATGCTGCTGCAGTCAGTGTCCCGCCGTTCCTTCCACAGTAGTGTCAACCAGGCTGGTGGATTTTTCTGAGGCTGTCCGTCTACCAGAAGTGGCCGAGGTTGAAAATGATTTTATAGGTAACATAGTCGATAGCTTTTAAAGGCTTGAAGCGATCCATCGATCTGGTCTTGAAAGGCTCGACTATGCCATTTTCTACATTAAAGGTGGTCTTTTCCGCAGTATTGAAAGTATTCGGGACTTTGGAGGGGATAACCAGGCCGCTGCATTAGAGCTTCTGGTAGACCAATTTGAGAGGGACGTAGAGGAATGGCGCCGTCTTAGCCGCTCAGACCTGGAGTCTTCGGTTAATGAGCAGTTTGCGCATCTTATCGCTCAAATGCATGAAGCCCGTCTTGCTGCTCAAGAAGCCGCTAAGGCTATTTCTTCGGACTTGAAATCCTTGGAGACAAGAGGATAGAGCTCGGGGACGCTATCGATGCTTCTAGCAATGCTCTTCTTGACGCTGAAGATAAAATTGAAAAGGCCAAGGAAATGATCAGGAAGGCAAATCTTCTCTTATCCAAGGCTGAACCTGTACGTCTTGAAGAGATTGCGCGGCTTGAGCAACTCAAGGCTCAGAGTGATGAGCTTTCGCGGCAAAGCTAGCTCAAAGGGCAAGCTTGGGTGAAGTTGAATCTCGCTTGGCCCAGACGGTGAGTTTTAATGAGGCTGAACTGAGGTCGCAGGCGCTTGTCCGGGCTGCTGACGATAGGAGGCGAGGCTGGCCTTCCTTGAAGAACGGATCAGATCTTATGACGTACGCTTATAGCTTGTAATATATGTGCCTTCATGTATCCCTTCTTCTCGAACTGAATAAAAATATTTTGTTTTGACTTCCCTGTCGAATCTCTAACTTGCCTTATCTGCTGAGTTGTCGTTTCCAAGTTGTATTGCAGTCACTTGAGAACATAGTCTTTACTAGACTAAAAGATGAGACTTGGCTATCTGTCAGTTCAGAGGTCGCAATGACGTAACCGATTAAGAAGCCACCAAGCTCAAAATTTTGTCGTATGATGACAAAGAAATAGTCCTTGCCGGACTGAAGGATGAGACTTGGCTATCTGCCGGTTCAGAGGTCGCGATGACATAACCGATTGAGAAGGCACCAAGCTCAAAATTTTGTAGTATGATGACAAAGAAATAGTCCTTGCCGGACTGAAGGATGAGACTTGGCTATCCGCCGGTTCAGAGGTCGCGATGACATAACCTATTGAGAAGCCGCCAAGCTCAAAATTAGCCTTTATGGGGCTAAAAGGGTAATACTTGTCTTTTGTAGATGTCAACAAGTACGGGTGAGACCTCTCTTTAGTAAATGTCAACAGGCTCAGGGTTGAGACTTATCTTTTGTAAATGTCAACAAGCTCGAAATTGAGACTTGGCTGTCTGCTGGTTCAGAGGTCGCAATGACATAACCAAATGAGACGCCACCAAGCTCAAGATTGGTGATACTTATCTTTTGTAAATGTCAATAAGTATCGGATCTGTCTTTTGTAAATGTCAACAGGCTCGAAATTGAGACTTGTCTTTTGTAAATGTCAACAAGCTCGAAATTGAGACTTGGCTGTCTGCTGGTTCAGAGGTCGCAATGACATAACCGAATGAGACGCCACCAAGCTCTAGGTTGGTGATATTTATCTTTTGTAGATGTCAATAAGTATCGAGACCTGTCTTTTGTAAATGTCAACAGGGCTCGAAATTGAGACTTGTCTTTTGTAAATGTCAACAAGCTCGAAATTGAGACTTGGCTGTCTGCTGGTTCAGAGGTCGCAATGACATAACCGAATGATACGCCACCAAGCTCAAGGTTGGTGATACTTATCTTTTGTAGATGTCAATAAGTATCGAGACCTGTCTTTTGTAAATGTCAACAGGGCTCGGAATTGAGACTTGTCTTTTGTAAATGTCAACAAGCTCGAAATTGAGACTTGGTTGTCTGCTGGTTCAGAGGTCACAATGACATAACCGAATGAGACGCCACCAAGCTTAAGGTTGGTGATACTTATCTTTTGTAGATGTCAATAAATATCGAGACCTGTCTTTTGTAAATGTCAACAGGGCTCAGAATTGAGACTTGTCTTTTGTAAATGTCAACAAGCTCGAAATTGAGACTTGGCTGTCTGCTGGTTCAGAGGTCGCAATGACATAACTGAATGAGACGCCACCAACCTCAAAAATTGGTGATGGAATTTGGGAAAGGGTCTCGTTTTTACTGGTAGAAACGAGAGAATCACTGTCATAGGTTTAATGTTAACGTAACAGCGAAATGTATATATGGTCTTACTATTCTATGGATGAGAATTGGTAAGTGATTTTGGAGGTCTCATTTTCACGGGGAAAAATGAGGGAATCACTGTCATAGGTTTAATGTTAACGTAACAGTGAAATGTATATGTGGACTTACCATTCTATGGATGAGAATTGGTAAGTGATTTTGGAGAGGGAATCAAATGGGAACAGGTCCCTTAGGATTTTTAGCAAATCCCCAGCTGTCAACGGGTTTGATATGCCTTTACCAACTATCGTTTGAATTGGACTAGCCATGCTATTCCCCTCAGCGTGATGAGTTGTCGAGGACTTATGTTGGGCTTAAAGGCCAACATTTTCCCCTATCCTTAATCATTAAGGATGTTGGATCATTTGGTTAACGTATGTGTAATCTTGATTCTCCTTTGAGAGAACTAGTATATGGTCAAGTTCCTACTGGTTTATGGTTGCGATCTCGCTTGGAGGAAAAGAAAGGCTCTCTTTGCATGTACCTTGGATATGAAGGTCTTGATCAGAGGTGTAATGTTAACTTGATCATGAGAAGGATCCTTAATTAAGGATAATACTTCTTTAAGAACTTGCCATTGATCGGCATCATAAGTAAATCGCCATCTGAAGTCATGAGGCAGTATGCTCCGTTTGAATAGACTGTTTCTATTACAAACGGTCCTTCCCATTTAGGCTGAAATTTGCCTTGGTCTTGTGCGTCATAATCATCGATCGTCTGTCGGCTAAAACCAGGTCTCCTTTCTGGAAGACCCTCTACTTGACCTTCTTATTGAAGGCTTTTGAAATTCGAGCTTGATACAGCTCAATATGTTGCTGAGCTTGTAGTCGCTTCTCATCTAGGGCTTCGAGCTCTTGAAGACCCAACCGATCATTGTCCTCTGATGTGATCTTAGTCATTAGAGCGACTCGCAATGAAAGCATCTGAATTTCCAACGGGATGACTGCTTCACACCCGTACACTAGGGAAAAAAGGTGTATTGCCTGTCGGTGTCTGAACCGTAGTTCGGTAGGCCCAAAGACATTCACCAAGCTTTTTGTCCCAATCTCGTTTATTCGAGGAGACGAACTTCTTGAGTAGCTTGATGATCGTTTTTTTGAATGCTTCCGCCAAGCCGTTAGCAGCAGGATTATAGGCAGTCGAAGCCACATTCTGAATTCGGTATTTATCGCAGAACCGATAGAATACTTGGCTTATGATTGGGGACCATTATCATGGATGATCCGCCTAGCGACACCAAACCGATGGATGACATGGTGTTTGATGAAATGCACCACGTTAGAGGTTTTGACTTCAACCAGTGGTATGACTTCTGCCCACTTTGAAAAGTAATCAGTTATTGCCAGGATAAACGGTGACCTCTTGTCGAAGAAGGGCTGATTGGCCCTATGACGTCGATTCCCCATGCTTCGAACGGCCATGAAGCAACAGTTGGGTGGAGTAACTCCGGAGGCTGGTGTATGAAGTCCGCATGAATCTGACATGCTTTACACCTTCGTGCATATTGGATGGCATCGGCTGTCATGGTTGGCCAATAGTATCCAAGCCTATGCAACCTATCTTTTGAGTTTTAGACCTGGCTGATGAGCTCCGCAAATGCCGTCGTGTGCTTCTTTAAGCACTTCCTGCGCCTCTGAATAAGAAAGGCAACGGAGGATGACACCGTCATATGAACGACGGTAAAGTGTCTTCAGAGTTGGATCGTAGTAGAATCGGAGAGACCTTCGTCTGATAGATGCCGCTTCTTTAGGATCGTCTGGCAGCAGACCATGTAAAGCATAGTCGATAAGAGGAAATCGCCAATCTCTCGGCTCAAGATCCGCGGAGACATTATAGACTTCTCGGGTTCTTAACATATGCTTAGAGCATACAAGGTGTCGAGTCGCCACTGTGAGGTGATACTCGGTGTCGGCTGACAAGGCTAGTGTTGTTGCTAATGCAGCAAGAGCGTCTGCCTTGGTATTTTGAGATCGAGACACGTGCCCGATGTAGAACCTTCAAATAGGTTAGCCAATTCGATGGCCGTGTGATAATAAGGCACCAAGTCTTCGTGGCAAACTTCATATTCGCCTTTAACCTGATTGATAATCAGTTTTGAATCACCGTAAGCTTCAAGATAGCGTAACCCCCTTCCGTGGGTGAGCTGAAGACCAATGAGCAGAGCATTATATTCTGCTATATTGTTGGAGCATGATTCCATCAGAGAGAATGCTCTAGGAAGGATGTGATTCTGTGGGGAGATAAACACAACCCCCACGCCGGTGATGATCCTGCCTTTAGAACCTATTCGCGGTGCTCCATCGAAGAACATTTGCCAACATATCCTCTACTGTGAAGGTAATAGCGGGGACCTTTGATTGTGCATGATGGTATTCAGGGCAAGAAGACTGAGCGTCATCTTTAGAGATTTCTGTCATGTATGTCAGGAATGACTCTGAATTAGCCAGCGCATCTCTGAGTGCTTCTCTTGTCTCTTTTGAGAGACGAAGTAGCTCATGTATAGTAATACGAGCTGGGATATTAGCCAATTGAGCCAATATGTCAAAACGAAAGGGCATGTCAAGCCCTGGTCCTGAAGGCTTCTTCAGGACATGGTCGAATCGGACCTCTTTAGGCTTCTCTTTTCTCTTGGTTGGAATCGAAGCGGATGCTGGTACTTGTACTGACATCGTTTGCTGTTGTGTCTCGTCAGTAGCTTTCTCATACTGTTTTAAGTATGATTTTTCGGATCGAGTATCCGTCGGCTGAGGTACATCGGCCTGCGTTGTGCAAGCATACTTTTCTCCTTCTGAATCACTGAGGGAAGCTGACGTAAGATTGCCATCGTCTGGCAGGATGGAGATGACATTGCAAGATTTGCCTTTTGAGGTTGGCTCCTTTGAATCCCGCTGTACGTCTTGGACGAGGTCTGGGTGTATCCACATGACTTTCCCTATCTCTAATGTTAAGGGAACGAGACCCTTATTATCTTGAGTTATAGCTGAAGGATGCCTGACTTCCAACCGTGGCGCAGGGGCTGGATAGGTTCCGTCAGGAACTGTGACCTTTTGGGTACTGCCGAATTCGAGAGTCACCATATTGGCAGTGACTTTCTTCTGCTCTGTCTTCAATGTCAGAACCCCGGCATCGATTAAGGCTTGTATTCTGTCCTTGAGGACATAGCACTTGTCAGTAGGATGGTGAATCATCCTATGGTAGAGACAGTATTTGGGATCATTTATGCGTCCTATTTCATTAGGACGTCGAGCATCTGGTAGCTTCATTTTATTCCCTTTGTGGAGCAGATGGAATATCATGACCACCTGATCGTCTTTGAAGGAGTACTATTTTGGAGGGAACTTAGGCTCCTGATTGTTGAAGCCGCTCCTCTTGGCCTTCGACTGCACGTCCCCGGACAATTCCACAGACATAGTCTCTTTCCCTTTGGCTTGAGAAGACTGCGGTAGGTCGCTACATCCTTTACTGTTCATACCCCATTTGCCTCTAGGGGTGGATGGTTCAAACTTTTTAGCCGACTTTTCGGCTATCTCAGCTTGTTCGACCAATTCTTTCCAAGTGTGGGCCTTGACAGCCCCCATGCGAACTTCTACTTGGTCCAGGAAGTTGTGCCTACATGTCCGTAAGAGCATGGGTAGTGGCATCCCTGCTGGGCACATCAAGGATAAGTTTTTGAACCGTTCAATGTAGTCACGGATAGATTCGCCCTTCATCTGTATAGTGGAGAGGAGCTTGTCCATGGTCACTTCGGTATCGTCCTCATAGAAACGAGAGAGGAACCGGGTTTTCAGGTCGATCCAGGAATTGATAGAGCCCAGAGGGAGACTTCGGAACCAGTCAAATGCCACCCCCTTTAAGTGCCAATGAACAGCCTAGCCATGATGGCGTCGTTGTTGGCCCAATGGCCTTCCACTCTAGTTTGATGATGATCAACACTCATGTAGTTATGTTTACTAATATTCTTGTGTTTCTAAGTTTCAGATCATTAACAGGATATTAGGTTGGTGATTAGCTTCAACAGATGATTAGAAGCTATTCTTGATGATTCCGGTGCCAAAGCTTAAAGATCATACCTTTGCACTTGGAGAATCACGGAGTTTGGACCGAGTCTACTTGAAGATGAAGATCGTCAAGAAGACTTAGGTATCTAGTTTAGAGTTTGTGTTTTAGATCCATATTTGTAAAGCTTAGTTAGTTGATATGCTCAAGTAAACACAAAACACACACGTTTTATGATTTGATATTTGGTTTTTATGAATAATAGATCAAAACAAGTTTACCTTATACCTATGTATATTAGATATGTTCTAGATATACATACATGCTTTAAACTTGCTAGACAAACTTATTTTGACTATCCTATTCATGTTTTGGAAAATTCTAGTTTGATAAAATACAAGTTTTGTTTTTGATAAAATTGGCAAGACACAAAAATGAATTGATATGATTGATATATGTCTTGAAATTTTTTATCACAAGTTTGGTTATCAAAGTAAAATGATAAAACAAGTTTTAGAAAAACATATTTTTAGAAAAACAGTTTTTATTGTGATTAAAACTATTTTTTAGATTTACTGTGAATTTATGGGATTTTTATTGAGTGAAAAGACCTATTTTCAAATCTCGTATCTGTGCAGATCTGCACTGTGCCTGCCAGGCCAGTTCGGTCGACCGGACCGGTCGACCGCACCATGTGGCCGGTCGACCGGGTTGGTCGACCGATGTGCACAGACGTGCACGCTGGCTACACATTGTAGTCGGTCGACCGGACCGGTCGACCGAGTTGAGAGTTCAACTCTCAGGATGTTTCGGTCGACCGGCCGGTCGACCGCTAGTGCCCAACGGTCACTTTTCTGACCGTTGGCGGTCGACCGGGCCGGTCGACCGACGCCTGTCAGAGCTGCCAGCTCAGCTCTAACGGCTAGTTTTCTGTTTGGCCTATATAAACTCCATCTCTTTGGGGATTTTGGCCAAGTTTTTGAAGAGAAAATTTTTCAGTTTTCTGAAGTGTTTAAAAGAGTTTTCAAAAGAGTTTTAAGTGCAAAAACTTCTCATCTTATTTGTTTTTTGGGTTTTTGGAAAATCAAAGAAAGCTAGGGTTTTGGGATTTTGATTTGGTATTTCATTTTCTATCTTATACAAGAGATTTCCCAAGTAGTTTTTCTTTGTTGCTTGTTTCCAAAAACACTTTGATTCCACACTTGAGCTATATCTTCTATCCTAAACTATTAGGATCTTTGTTTTGTGGAAAAAGAAAGAAAGAGAGAGTTTTGAGGTTGTTGTTTGTAACCTCTAAGTTGTACACCCTTATTCTTGTTGTATCCCTCTTAGGTAGAGGTGATCGGGTGATTGGTTTGTATCCCTCAAGTGTGAGGTGATTGAGATTGGTTGTGAGCCTCTTTGGTAGAGGTGTTGTTGTTGGTTGTTGTTGAGAGAGGAGTTTGGTACTCCTAGAGTTGTAAGAAATCCTCTTTGGTAGAGGTTCCCTCGGTGGGAGTTGAGATAGTGGAAATCCTACACGGTGGTGTAGGCGGGGATGTAGAGCAAGGTGCTCGAACCTCGAAACAAATCTTGGTGTTTGCGTATTGATCCATTGTCTCTCTAACTCTCTCTCTTATATTTGTGCAAAGCATCATATTCATATCATATCATATTTGCTTGTGTTGTGCATATTTCATATTGCCTTGCATTTATTCATATTGCTATTCATTCTTATATGCTTGGCTTGATTGTGTGTATTTATATTGCTTGGATTGCTTTGTGTGTGTGTGCCTAACTTATACTCATCCAATAAGGGCTTCACATAGCACCTCAACCCATTTCAAGGGGAATCAGGGGGAGTTAGTCCAGAGCCTCGCAAGGGAATTCGGCTACACTTGTTGTATTGTATTAGTTTGTGCATAATTTGCATTAGCTTCCGCATTTAGCGCACTTAGTTGCATTTAGTTTCTTAGGTTAGCACTTACACCTATTTCACCCCCCCTCTAGGTGTTTTCAGTCGTTGCCTAAACATTACCAGTCTGAGACCGAAAATAGTAGATGTGCTGATTTGGTGAACTTTTACCATCATATGTATGCAATGTTTGGTTTTTGAACTTTGGTAGGTATGCACTGGATCCCTCTCCAACGGTAAGGACGGACTGCCCCTACTTCTTTAATTCATCCCTCTGAGTTAGGGATGCAATTTGAGCTTGGAGGCCCTTAAGGACTTCAGCGTCTAAAGAAGAACCCTCTTTGGATTTCTCCATCTTTGGTTGCTCATTGCTGAAATGTTCCTCCTCATCGTGATTGCTCCCAGGCATCATTATTATTCGGTTACTGAGGAGTTGAGCGAGCATCTGTTGAATGTTGTCCAGAGCTTCTTGCTGAGTCTTGGAAGTTTGCTCCTGAGCTTCCAAATGTCGACGAAGGTCGTCGTTAAACATTATCAGCCATGTTGACTGATGCTCTGTCTGTTCGTACTGAGCTAACAGTCGCTGAAAGGCGTACCCACTGTCTTCATCTTCTTCATCCGATGGTTGGAGTGCTTTCCTGGGCTCCGACGAGGCTAGGGTCGTTGAGGAAGAAGGCTGTTCATAACTTTGGGTATCGCACCCTAGATCGGGTGTTTCGGAAAATACCCTCTTCATGCAC